>OMKR01038151.1:0-11984 GCA_900302355.1 Cyttopsis rosea | reverse complement strand
CACATTTCATACCTATACCTCTCATATCTTTTAGACCACCATTTTCACCTTGATTTTTGCAAGATCACATTTGAACGTGGAATTAAAATCAAAGACTATTCTGCGAGCCACTTTCTGTTCAAAATTGTGTGTGTGTGTGTGTGTGTGTGTGTGTGTGTGTGTGTGCATGTGTGCGTGTGTGCTAATCTGGGTTTATTTCCACACATTTATGACAAATTACACCCCTTCCATCTATCGATCTATCTATCTAGAAGGACTGATTTTGATAGTGGCTGGTGGAACTTGGGTTTCTCAAACTACGGCTCGACTTACTAGATAAAATCCTATTACAAAGTACATACAGTAATGTAATGTATTGGAGACCAGTTTCTTGGCAGCGCTGGGGTGTCGGGGGCAGTGGGAAAACAGTATTAGAGGCTATGTGAGTTAGTCGGTGACCTGGCTGGGAATCTTCCGGAACAGGAAACAGAGAAGACACTGCAGAGGAAACATCAACGCGGCAACAGTCATCCCCACGGCAACCGCCTCCGCGCCGACCAGCGCGTGGGCTGAAACCGGCCCACTAAAGAAACAAACCAGACGTACTGTAAATCAACGTGGATCCTGTAGAATCAAGATAGATTCAATTAAAATTAAATTTAAAAAAAGAAATGGTTCTACCATGGGTTTAATATTATTTTTTACCTGTGCCCCTCCGCTCCGACGGCCCCGTACCACACCGCCCCCAGGGCCAGGTAGAGGTGGAGCAGCAGGGCGCTGCAGGTGACCCTCTGGGCCCGGGTGAAGGCGCTGTGGGCCGGGTGGGTCCACAGCGACAGCCACAGGTGTCGCTCGGTCAGACAGAGGAGCAGCTGGGAGGAGAGAACTCTCCGGAACCGAGAGAGCTCCTCGGGGCCTGGGTTCAAAGCGGAGGCCGTGAAATGAGGTCGTGCATAGATCGACCGGCAGTACGTGCTCCCGGCGCGCCAGATGTACCGCACGCAGCCACATAAAGCACGATAGCAGGAAAATGGTGGAAGGTGCAGACTCACACGAGGCCAGGACTTCCCTCTCCACGGTGCCGCTCTTCTCGTTCTCCACCGAGAGCCAGTCCTCCACCAGGAAGAAGAACAGGTGATCCGTCAGGGGGTCCCACACCACCACGTGCTGCACGTACCAGGACGGATCCAAACCTGGGACAAAAAAATTATACTCAAGTGAGTGGCAGTTATAGAGGCAGATGAGTTGCTTTTATCAACACATTGAAAATCCTGCACAGTGTGTAGGATGACAGGCTGTGGGGAGCGTCATCACCACCACGCACCGGTGTTGTCGTGCCAGATGCGAATCTTCCACACCTCCCCCAGGTTGTCGTCAGTCTCCAGGTGAAACTGGTCCAGGCCGCCGCGTTGAAACGCTCCCTCCCTCCGCAGATGGCGCGAGCCGCTCTTGGTCACGCCGTGCAGACCGATGCCGACGTGAGCCGTGGTGCCTGACGGGTCACACTGCCGGTCATTCTCTGTGGTTTCTAAACACGTGGAATCTCACGCTGGAGGATAGATGAGATGGACTGACCTGCTCCCTTTCTCCACCCGGTCTTCACTAGTACTCTGTATTGGTAGACCCCCGGGCGTCCGCACAGAGGGACCTGGCTCAGCCTCACGCCGTCCAAGTGGTCCAGTTTGTGGGCGATGAGCCCGAGCAGAAGATGCAGGAGGACTAGCACAGCGCACACGATCCCCACCGCCACGTTACGCACCGGGCCACCTGACTGGAGGAAAGGATTCTGCTTGTGAACATCCTTGATGTTTATAATAACTCCACAAGTTAAATCGGCTCTGTGGAATAGCCGATTCTGATTGGTCAATAGCGGCAGTCAGTTATTTCTGAATAATGCTGATCTGTTAATAATGACCGCTGCCAGGGGAAACCACTCTATCGCTCCGTCTACATGCTCTTGTTAACACTAGCATGTGGCGCCATCTTGTGACGCTACATCGAAACTACAATGGAAGACGAATGCAGGCATCAAAATCAAAATCAAAATTCCTATCCTCTATATCCTATGTCCCATGATCGGCTGGCTGCAAATGATCCCGTACACGCGCGTATCAAGTATATATTCCTCACAGTCCACTCGGGAACCTACTGCTGCCGAGCAGTTAAATCTCCCGTACCGGGGGCAGGAGGACCACAGCCCCAGGGTGCACGAATAGACTGGCCCCAAACATGGTGAGATGCTGCGTGAGGCAGTGTGCTGTGTGGAGAGTGCTGCCCGGTAACGGCCTGACCCCGTCGCTGCTCCAGACCCCGTCCCTCACGCTGTAGTACCGGCACAGAGCGCTGAAGACACACAAGGAGGCCCGGACGGGACCGCCGCCCTCCAGAGACGACTTCACGCTGACAAAGAGCAACTTTCCTTTCCCCTTTTTCAACCTGTCGGAAGGCAGGAATGGTGCGTGAAAAATGACAATAAATAAGGGTTTCAATAAAAGTCTCGATGTTATAAGAATGTTGGTTGTTCTATGGTTCTAAGAAAGCAGAATGTGCAGCAGCATCGCAACTCACAGCGGAGTTAGAAAGAAGGTTTCCTCCACGGAGTCATTGTGACGGGAGAGGGACAGGGTCAGCTCTCTCACGAGGGAATCACGGTGGGGTGCAGCGCCGGGGTCATCGGGCACGGCGCTCACTTCTATCCAGACCTGCCCTGAGCTCCCCAGTAATGCTCCTGGAAACACACAATGGGTAGAACAGAAAAAGAAGAAACATTGGGGAAAAAACAAACACACTGGTCTCTCCCCTCTATGTGACCTCAATTCCACAATAGTCAAAGCTATGCAACACCCTTTATATTTTATATTTTCAATGTACAAAACTTCATTTGTTTCTCATTGATTCTTTCTAATCAACTAATTCCATTTATTAAGCTTTGATGCTTTCTTAAAAATTTCATTTACTGCATTCCATCCATGGAAACAGTATATTTACATTGTTGCACAAAGTACATTCTGAATCAGTTTGCACAAATATTAGCACAAAATGTATAATTTTAGATAAATATCACAAATCCCCTGTCATACCTCTGCTGACCACTAGGTCAGGTTAAACAAGTCACTGTACCTGGAGCCAGGCTGAAGTTGAAGGAGATGAACAGCCCTGCTTTGTCGTCCAGATCATCCACAGCTTGGACCGTGAAGTTGAACCGTCCTTCAGCAGGGAGAGCGGCCAGCGTACACCCCGACGGACTCCCCCCCTGGACTCCCCCCTCTGCACCCACACTCCCACTCCCACCCCAAGCTGGGGGGAGCTTGTTGGGCAGGGTCACCCGGATGGCCTGCTCGGGCTCCAGATCGCTAATGGGTATGTGCCGGCCCTGCGGGGTGGAGAACTCCATGGCGGCCACGGCGGTGGAGATAGGCGGGTCTGCCGAGCTGAGGAAAGGATTGGACCTCCACCCTAAGTCCAGTCCCAGGAGTATCTGCACCACCTCGGAGCTCTGGTTCTTCAAGTGAGCGGTGAGGGAGGGCGGGATGTGGAACCGACATGGCGGGTGGGTGGTTTCTGGTCCGTCGGGGTACAGGAGGGATGGCGGTTTACCCCCGACGATCTGAGTGCAGAGGAGATTCGAGGGTTTTCCGTGGAAGCCGAAGGTGCTGATGTGGGGTGCGGAGAGCGAGAGGGGCTCTTCTCCCCGTACGCGGGATCGCATCAAAGATCGCATGAGGGCCCCGGCGTAGTCCAGCGCTGACAATGCCGTTCTCGAGGCCGACCGCAGAGCGTTCGCGTGGGTGGCGACGGACCTGGAGGTCCCCACAGAGCCAGACACAGCGGTCAACGTGTTATCTGAAGACACAGAGGAAAGATAATGGTCACCTCACATGCCGTGAACCAATAATCTATAAATCAATCATAAAATCCCTACACAGCCAATGGAAAGATTATGGTTGAGCAGCACCTATCACACTCAGGATGTTCCTTCCCACGTCGGCGGCTGAAGGAACATTGACACTCTTGTGCTCCTCAATCACATTGATCATCTTCCCGACAGCTTCTAGAACCTTCTCCTGACAATCCTCGCACCACACCCCTTCACCGGTGACAGCCTGGAGACCACAGATATTAACCAATCAGGTCCAGAGGATCGGTCCAGTCTTTCCTTTGTCATCTTATGCATTTTTAAACTGTATGTATTTTGAGTGTTTTTGAATTTAAAGTTTAGTTAAGTCCATTGGTTTGGAGAGCACAGGTAACATTTCCATTAAAAATCGAGAACTACTCACAGTGGACTGTGTCAGCGCTGAGCTCACTTGGTCCACACTGTGAAAGGTGGAGAGAGGGAGCGAGGCCAGGGCTCGGGTCACATTCCCTCGTATCTCCCTCATGTCCCTGGGATCCACATCGCTGCCTCCATCCGCCTGCATCTGTAGCGAGGTGGTCAGGCACAAGTCATGAATAAGTATTCCATGTTAGGAAAAGGCGTGGTGAACCTCACCTATCCTTTTGGAGTCATCACACATATTGCCATATGAGTAAATAACACCACCAAGGACAACTCTACCTGGTTGAGGTGGCTTGTGAGGGCCACCGAGTAAGGAATGATCTCCTGAGGGTTCCCATGTTGGACTAAAACCCAAAGCTCCGTCTGGCTCTTGTTTTTAAGCCACTGACCGGCGTCTTCAGCCATTCTGGGGTGTTTGAATGTCTGCAAAGTTCTGTAAAAAACACAGCAACGCAATGGGATCAATAATAAGGATAGACAGACTGACTGACGAGGCAGAGACGAGACTGAGAGACAGACATTGGCGTTCCATGTCACTCACCTGTTCAGAGCAATGACCTTTGCCCCGAGCTGGTCTTCCACCAATAAGGTAACAGTGATAAATGACACATTTCTCTCCGTCCCAGGACTTCCTATGGGGACCAGGGTACCAAAAGTTGAACGAGTTCCCCTGTGGAAGTGAAAACCATCCACGGCACGACACGGCCGACCAACAGCTTGCATTAGCCGCTTCATATAGGCAAGAAAATAAACATTTGATTTACAATGTTGTAACCACTAGCCTGGAAATACTTATTCTATTCTAAATAGTTGTTTTATTCAATAGGTCAGGGTCAATTTTGACCTGTATAGGGTGAGTGGGGGGCAGGCGGTGCTTCTGGGACGGCACAAGGTGACCTGGAAGGTGTAGATCAGCTGAGAGGAATCGCTGCTGTCATCCTGCCACCCTGGTGGGGGGCATAGCAAGGGGTCAGATCTTTATAACTACTGACCACAGCACATGGCCATGTGTGTAGTGTTGAGGAAGAAGAGTCAGAAATGTGAATATTCATCCTATTCATCATATTCACGGCAGAACAATCCAAAGTGCAGAGAGTAGAAGTTAGAAGTAGAAACATTTTACAACAACAGCCATCCTCTTCTCTCAGTTTAATGTTAAACGTGAGCTGAATTTACTTGACCCAGATCCTAAAAACTGTGTTGCTGTACCCGAGCAGTGATAGGTGAGCACCGTGTCCGGGCGGCGTACGTCTGACTCTGGGCGCAGACCACAGCTGCCCCCGTAGGGAGGTTGGTTGGGGAGAATTGTGAGGCTGGCGCTGCCCCACCGCCCTCCGGCTGGCTGTGACACGTTGAGGACAAAGCTGTAACTCCGCCCGTCCCGGAGGACCCCCGGCCGGACCGCCAGGTCAGGGGAACGACCCCCCGTGGAGGTGGTGACATCGTCGAGGTCGAGGGACACGCCGCTCTCATTCTCAGCACTCCATCTATACTGTGAGGGGAAGGAAGAGAGATGGCAGTTACATTTAGGATACTGAATTTCACTCTTCCATTATCTTCAAAATTGAAGCAATTTTGAAGATATTTTATAGCTTACACTTGCGCTCATTGCATGTCTATGGATATATCAAAATAGTTTTGGAGATAGACACATGTTTTGGACGTTGAACACTAGGAATCCATTCTTATAAATAACAAAATATGAACTTGGACTTGCAGGATCAATGCAGGATATACAGCACCCCTGTATCAGAGCCCTCACCTGTGCACGGTCATCACATTGTTCACAGTGTCCGGAGAGGACCAGCGGGTTGCAGTAGCTGACACGACGCGAGGAGGAGGGAGAGTAGAGGGGAGAACAGGACACGCAGTCCACCGTCACAGGAAACACCCTTTCTGCGTCGCCCACCGACACCTGAACATAACACAAGGGAGGGTTCGGGATGAAATATTCCCGGCTTCGCGGGGAGGCGTTCTGCTATTAGATCTAAAATGACTATCTGTACTAGCAGGATGAAATATACTGAATATACAGTATATACTGCAGAACTAGTATACGAGAGAAAGAATATCACAGCATTTAAAAGAAATAAAGACTGTGACTATAAAATGAAGTTATCTGCTGTACTCACAAACTGTGTAGTGGAAGTGGGTGTCCTTCCAGCCTTGCATACAGTGAGGGTGAAAATGTAGATGCTGTCGGGGTGTAGTTCACTACCCGGAATAGTCATTCTACTGGTATTTCTCCCAATACACTGGCTTGGAGATTCAAACTCTATAGAGTTCTAAAAGCACAAAAAAGGATCAGTTACTAAGACTGTGAGACATTGACATGGACCTAGTGTTACACAACCGAATGAAAGAGTGATGCACTACAGTACAGAGATACATTTACCTCAACTGTGAAGTCCCAGTGATATTCCAGCTGGTGCTCCACCCCCGGTTCATCATCAGGGTCATGAGACTCAGAGCCATCCAGGACAAGGTCGCCCAAGAGGGGCCAGAGCCGGTGTGAACCCCCCTTAATAACAGCCACCAAGGAGGCATGGACCACTGTCACATCCGTCTTTCGCTGGATTCGGAGAGGAGTTCCCTGGAGCGAGACGGTGAATGCCAGGCAATAAAGCCCTACCTCCAGAGCGCTCCTCGGAAGGGAGAGCAACGGCGATGTAACTTCCACATGGTGGCTGAGGACGACAGCGTTCACAGGGACGCTTTCATCGCTTTCGGCACAACCGGAGCTCCTGAATACCTCCCACAGATAGATGGGCTTATAAGCAGAGCAGTCTTTCATATCCACTATGGCTTCAAAGTAGCTAGATCTGGACCTGAGGATGGTAGAATGTTTCTGGACTAAGGAGGCTTGGGGGCCATCGCACTGGAGCTCGACCACCTTCGCGTAGAGCTGCGCCGACACCCGGCTGACATTATTAAAAACTTTAACTGTAACGATGTAACTCCCTGAAATGTGATATATGTGATCAGCCATGTTGTTGTCTGTTGCCAAGACCTCAGTAGAGTCTCCAAAATCCCAATGGAATGTAAAGTTACTGCCGCCGTTAACTTCGGCTGTAAATCTGACAGCGTATCCGGTGAGGATTGTTGTCGATTGACATGAAAGCTTGACTTCTTTTAGAGGCCACTCTGCTATAGCGGTCTCATTCAGAGTCTGAGAGCAGACTCCATTGCTGGCCACAACGCTAATAGACACCTGGCCACTTCTGGGTGCAGAGAAGACCACCTCCTCTCCAGTGGCCTGTGAAGGCTCCGACCCCTCCTGGCGAAAGGTCCAGGCGAAGCTGACCAGGAAGCCACTTTGGACTTGTACTTTAAAACGTGTTTCTTTCAGAGCCTCTAGTGGATTGGAACAACAGCCGACCAAGTGTAAACCTCCAATGCGCTCACTGACACCAATGAGCGAAGTGACCTCGGAACTGCTGACCTGGTTCCGCGCCTTCACTCGTACAACATGTTCCCCAACCGGGAGGCTAGATGTGGTGAACGATCTCTCAAAAAGGGAGCGTCCGTGAGTCAAATCCTTCTTGCCGAATCCAATAATGAAGCTCACATTGGTTCCGCTGGAAACGACTGGGGTAAAAACAACTGGGTCCTCAGTGCAGACACGAGCCTTGCTCACTTTCAGAGTTAGTCCGCTGATGGCGTCCTGGACTGTGACGCTGTGTGAAACCCCCTGCCAACTTATTCCATTGGAGACATTCAGAGAAACCCTGTAAACTCCTTCATTTGTAAAAGTATAATTAAAAGACTGACTGTATCCTTTAAAAGGGGTGGGCTCAGTGGTATTCCCAATTTCCCATTCCCAGTGCAGATCACTACCTGTATGGATGATTCCATGGAGTAAAACAGTTGCACTTCTATTGACATGAAACGGGAGCGGCTTTCTATCTATTTGCAAGTCAAGATTTCCAACCTCCTCCTGGACTATAAACTGTTTGCTAACATTAACGTGGCTGAGAATATTTCGCACGGAGACCATGACCACATGCCGCCCCAAACTCGTGAAGGTATGTCGGAAGAAGGGCGCCTCCGACTTCATGGGTACGTGGTCAGAGTTCACATACCAGAGATATTGGAGGTTAGACCCAGCGGCTACAGCCACAGAGAAGTGTAAGGGTTTTCCCGCTGCCACAATGTCTGACGGCGTCGTTAGGCTGGCGCCCATCACCGGCTCGACCGCCACAAATGAAACATGGCTGTCGGTCTCACCCAGCCTGTTCGAGGCTTTGACCTGGACAGAGACATTGCCTGGAGCTTCAACTAAGAGTTGGAAAAGCTCCCCATTGCTGGTAGACTGTTGTTTTGTTCCACTCTGCAAAGCCAACCAGTGGAAAGTGACATTGGAACCCTGAGTGAGTGGAGCAATACACTGCACTCTCTCTCTGGTTGGAAGGTATTTCAAGTGTGTCAGATTCTGGCATTGGATATGTAGACCCCCTATCCTTACAAAGGCCTCAATTAAAATGGATGCCTCCCTTTTGCTCACTGGGTTCTGGGCTAGGACTCTTACTTGATACACTCCTGGTGTAGTAAATACATATTTAAGATGATAATTTCCCTGATTGGCTACAGTCATCCCATCTACAGTCCAGTAATAGATGGTACTGCCAAGGGAACTGCTCACTGCCGTTACAACAGTTTCTTCATTTACTGCAGCATATGGCTGGTCGGTGTGAATTGCAAGGTCTGAAACAGGAAGCAAAACATTCACTTTAAGGGTCACGGAGGCGCGGCTTACAGCATTGAACACGGTGGCAGTGACGGTGAATTGACCTGCGGAGGTGAACGCATGGGACACATTTAGACTCTGCCCCATCGGAGAACTGTCACCAAAGTCCCATAGAGCAGAAAGATTAGTGCCTGAGCAACTGTCAATCCAGAACAAAGTCACCGTATTGACAGTCAACGTATCACTTTGACCATTATGTGCCATACGCGGCTGACTCACGGGTCTCTGAACGGCCAGGGTGGCTTGGGCGGTTTTGCTGCTCACTCTGTTTTTCACCAATACTGACACTTCTTCAGTCCCTTCCTCCTTGTAGACGAGACATCTCTGAGCCCCTTCCGTGTCAGCAGAGTGACCCGGTGAACTGCTACTCCATGTGAACTGGTAACCAATCTGGTCAGGAGAAACAAGCGCGCTGAAACACACCTGCTGTCCCACGGCCGCGGCGCTCTGCGACGGCTGCAGCGCCACGCCGGATATCGGAGCTTGGACACAGACGCCGACGTGATGAGAAACAGAACTAACGGAACTAATTGCGGTCACGTTCACGTTATAAACGCCTGCGCCTGCAAAAGCATGCGCCGCTGTAGGCTTTCCTGTCACCGCGGTCAATGGTGAACCGTCCCCAAAATCCCAATGGAAAGTCAATGTGGATGCATTTCCATTTACCATTGCACTAAACTGTGCGTCTCTTCCAATGGCTATGCACTCTGTAGGCAGTATTCTACTAATACCTAATCTGTAGACCTCAACTTCGATAGATTGATGAGCCTGGCTGACTGAGTTAGAGGCGCTCACGACAACGGTGTAGTTTCCCGGAGACTCGTACACGTGGCAGGCAGAGCGGTCCGGCGACTGCCTCTGCGATGACCCATCGCCGAAGTCGAAATCCCAGACGACCCCGGTGCCTGTGTCGACCTGACCCCTGATCTCTGTGAGGGAGTTCAGCTCATTGGGTCCGTTGTACCATAACGTTAATCCGGTGACCTCTTCGGCCACCTCCACTGCGAGCCAGGCTGTTAATGCGTTGAAGCCGTTGTCTGCCCGCGCTGTGACGTTGTAAACCCCAGCTGCGTCGAAAGAGTGGCTGACGCCGCCTCGGAACACACGAACGTCCCCCGAGCCGTCACCGAAGTCCCACGTGTAGGAGGCTCCGTAGGACGAGGGCTGCGGGTAAGCCTCCAGGACAAGAGGCCTTGCCACAAGCGCTATTAAAGGGGAGGAGGAGAGGAGGAGGTGGACCAGAGGAGGACGAACTTTCACGACGGTGACCGCCTCGACGCTGTCGTAAGGGTTGGAAACACGGACTTGAAGCGTGAAGTCACCTGCAAGGAAGAGGCAGCTATTCAATTACTATTATAACAAATCTAATTGTGTTTGTTTGTATCTGTATGTCAGTGTTTGTTTACCAGGGGAAAGGTAGGTGTGGCTAACTGAGTCCTGGACATACACCTGTGTCTCCCCCCTCTCCACCAGCCCATGCATGGTCTGACAGGCAGCGGGGTGTGTGTGGCTGACCTGGCTAGTCTCGTCCCCAAAACTCCACCTAAGAAATCATCATGCGCCACGATGCAGAAATTGTAACACGATTTACAGCCCAAATTACTTTTAATGTATATTGTCCATGTATGTTGAGAATATCAAACACCTTGGAGAAGGGCGATCGAGGCCCCTACCTGAAGGTGACCCCTATGGAGATGTCCACTTTTACCCGAAGGCTGTAAAGGAGCGCGTCTGTCACAGCTACGAATTCACCGTGAGACAGGAACTCTGGGTCAGCGAGTGGGGCCATAGCATCAGCGGTCAGGAGAACCTCCAGCACCTGGGAGCTCACAGGGTTGGCTGCTGTCACCTGGGACAACAGAAATATTGTCTTGGGTGGCTGTGGTGGCAGGAGGTGTTTAAGCCGTTGAAGCGCAGAGCCACATGTGGCTCAACCAAATGATATGCAAGTAATCGAGGCAAATAAGCAAAAGGCATATAGGACAAGAGTTCTATCATCGCTCTCTCTCTCTCTCTTTTGTAGTCAACATACATACATTTTTCAAGAATATAGAAAAATGCAAAAATGCACTGAAAAGATTATGGATTTGAACAAATTAACAGACATTTCAACACGGTAGTGATGTCAGATTTGTTAAATTATGAATTTAAATGAATGCACAACAAGCTTTTTTTTTAACCAATATTTACTAATACTAATCAAAATCAACCTTGTTGTTGTGATCATCTCACCTTTAGCTTATACGTAGCAGGATTCTTGAACACTACGCTGTATGACTCCCCTTCGTAGGCGAACATCTCCAGGTTGTCAATCACCCACGTGAACTTCACTGAGGACCCACTTTCCACCTTGGCCGTGAATGACTAAAGGATAAAAACCATGTGTAAGGATGCATTGTCAAATTGGGATGGATCTAGGATGGAAGGGTTGCTGCATCATCACCTGTGACACGCCAGTGAGCATCCTCCGTTGTCCATGTGGCTCCACACTCAGCCCTGTCACCGCCTCGTGGCCCCACACCTTCACACTGGCACTCTGGGAGCTCACCGAATTCATCACACTGATGTTCAGAGTCTGAACCCCCACAGAAGGCAATACGAGCGTCACGGAGGAGAACCGCGTGTCGCGGGACTCCCCGTGGCAGCCGGGCCAGGACCGGGTCAACTCCTCGGGGCAAACGGGAAGGAAGGGGATCCCCGTTTGCTTCACCGGAGCCGACCACCAACTGCTGGCCCCCTGCCCGGACCGGATCCTGACCACGATCAGAGTCGGGACGTTGATTTGCACATGAACCAGTTTTTTTTCTTCATCGGGCTCGGGATGGATGACTTCGAGTCCAGCTATGGGACTCAGGGGCGAGGCGGGAGCGACGGTCGGGGTTCTGACCTCAGGGTCAACACCATCGTCGTCGGCGTGCTCTGCGCTCGGGCCGGGGCTCTCCCCGCGCACAGCGTCCGCGTACAACACCCGCAGATCGC
>OMKR01038150.1:2248-14226 GCA_900302355.1 Cyttopsis rosea | reverse complement strand
TGTTTTCATATGCGTTTCCATGACGACTGGATTTCTCCACCGCAATCAATTTTCCATATTTATCCATTTTTGTGGGCAAAATGTTGGCACAAATGGTGCCAAGTGGTCATGGTGGATCAAACCACCAAGGCACCAAACCATTCCAAACTAAAAACATGCATCAAACGCACTTGTGACAAACAGCAAGTCATCGATTCATCCACAGTGGAAGAGACAAATGTCAAGACCGTCACAAATCACTGACTGGATGCTTTACCCAGAACAACCATCTTCATCTACTGCTGGTGTTTTCTCAGAAAGAAACAGGATGATGAATTTAGCAGACAACAGGGAAATACTGCAAGGAACTCCACTGAAAAGCTGAAGCATAATGTACGAGACATAATGTACCTTTTAGCTGGACTGTGATTTCCAGTCAAGTCCAAAGCAATAGAAGCAAAAATAATAACTTTCTTACCGTGGTCCAGTCAACATCCTCGTTGATCTGAATGTAATTCTAACTACACAGACAGCACCAGACCTGAACAAGAGAATGAACAAACCAGCGTGCCGAGCTGGTACAACATCACCTGGATTTAGCTTCATAGCAAAGGTGCCTTTCACATGTGTAGGGTTAGATATTTGGGCAATTTGGTGCATTTTATTAACATGGCTTTGAATGTGATTTTCCTTTGAAGAGGACTTACTAGGTAGAAGTTAATATCACTGTCCTACAGCCATATCAAATTAAAATGGAAAAACAAAAAAGGGGATCAGATGAATTGTTTTTTTGTGGTCATTGGGAGAGGGGGGATCTAAATCCTGGCTAAAGACAGGAGTAAATATTAGAAAGGAAAACACAACATCAAGACACAGCATAAAACCTCTTTACTCCTTCAAAACAAATGAATTATGTACAACACCAGGTATGGAGAGAACACAGGAACGCCCTATGTTGTATTGTGCATTACCCAATCTTCCTCCTAAAACTAGTTTTTAAAAACAGGAAACATTGACCTGTCAGTCAAACTCTTTCAGAACCCGAAAGACTGGGGTAAGACTGGGTAAGCCCAACGCAGGTCCGACCTATTGGTGCACCAGTAGGTAAACATTCTCCAGGTGTACATGTCGTAAAACAAAGCACAACAAAATCATAACATTTTCATAATTCATTTGGAAAAACTTGCAGACTTTCCAACATTTTTTATTTATTTCAGCGGCATTCTAACCAGGCAACAAGGGCGACTTTTGACTCCTGTTCCTACCATGATAATATAATAATTACATAACTGTATGTGACAGAATTATAATATTCTAAAAAAGTTAAGTCACTTTGGTACCACTAATGGTGACTGCAATCATCTGTGAAAGATGACATGTAAAAGCATGCATTCAATCTAATAAATCAAACAAACCAACCACTTCCTGTCAACAGTCTGTTATTCTAGTGTAACTGAGTTACTCTGAATGAAGGCTTCTCCAGGAAAGAAATAAATACAGCAACAAATAGCACAGTGGGTGTTGAGTGCGAATATAAACAACTCAGCATATCGGCAAGAGAAAGATAGAACCATAAAACAAGTGAAATCACCCTGTAGAGGGAACTTCACTCTATTTAACATTCAAATGTTGTACAATTGAGGCAAAACAATATAGTTTGTCACATTCCTTTAGCAGTGAAAAGTGTGCTTTGTCAAAGAATATTTTCAAAGTAAATAGCAAAAAGGTCATACGTAATGGACTGGTTATTCATTTTTTCTTTGATATGGCTTTCAACCTGTTGCGACATACTGTCTTGTAATATGAACAGTGGCACGACCAGCACTAGATAGTTTCTACTATAAGATAATAGGCTAGAATAGGCCCACATTGTAGAGTAGAGTAACGTTATAAGTAAGAACAGAATAAAAGTGTAATATGAGACAACTTCCCTTGAAAATATTCCTGATTTGTTTTGTTCATTTGGTTTCATAGAAAAGTATAATTACACCCATCAGTCCAGCCCTGAGCATCGGGTTAAACCTGTAATACTGTACATGTGAACACATCCATAGTGGTACTGCAGTCTGATTAGGTGCACCTTGTGAAAAGCCCCAAGTTACATCAAGCCAGGTGGGAAGACCTATTTTCAAAGGAACCTGTAAAATGATTCTGTAAAATTCAGCATGGACGGAATACCCTCAAATGTCCAAGTAAAGTAAGAAATAAGAAGTTCACCTGAGAACCAGTAGATTGATAGTCGATGGGGTGCATGGTCACAGCATTCAGCTAATACACTCCAAAGATTACCTCAGAGAAGTATTAGTGTGTTATTACTTCAGTGTTGTGGAGAACCAAAAAAATCATAGGGATGCACAGATTGTAAAACAAGGTTCCTACACATTTTCCATTTCAAAATTCCATACTTTTACAGACTTCTCGGTAGATTTTTCACACCATATTTGACATCTGAGTACAAATAATATGGGTACTAGATGTTTATTACGTAAATAAATGGTTTGAAAACTCAACATGTATGTTACATTCTAACTATATATGCTATTATGTTGCCAAATAATTGCCAGAAGATTGTGGCTAGGTGCTTTAGCTCATACAAATAAATTAACACCAAACCCAGACAAGTTCACTTGGGGCAGAGCTGTTTCGCAGGCTGTGACATACAAGCAGCTCTGCATAGTTGTGTGCATTCACTCGCACGCCATACTTCTTGCCTTGCTTTCGACGACATCAAGCTCACTCTGGCCCGCACTCTCTCACACAGTGGTAAACATTTTGGCTGCCTGCTCCAAATGCAATGTTTGTCTCTGTTTCTACTATTTATTTATTTAGAGAAATTCTGAATTCTATATTTTAGAATACAGAATGGGGGCAATAGTCTGGAAACACATTATTTTCCCCCCCATACTATTTTCTTTTTCCCTTACTTATCCAGACCTGGAAATCACTAAAATCAAATTCCATACTGCGTAGGAACCCTGTTAAAATAATATTTGGCCGATACCAATGTTAACCCGACGGGGGGGGGAATACAGACACGAATGACAGTTTTCAGAGTTCCCGTTAACGCAGCATCACTTCCGACACAAATTAGTTTTCCGAGTTGCGGTGAACGCAGCATCACTTCCTGCTTGGAGTGCTTTCTAATCCACCTGAATCAGAGATGGTTCAACAAGGTTAGGTATTACCCAACCGAGAACAAGTCCACTAGTTAATAGATTGCGGATGGCGTCGTTCTCGCGGATGGATAAAAAAAGACTTTTGAAATGGGGCGCCAAATATACTTTGGTGGCTGTTAATATACATGGGCTGCCCGCCCCAAAAAAGTCTATGTGTGGCAAACACTGTAATATTTAGCCAGCGAAAAATTGATGCGACACAACAGATAAACATCAGCCACTGCCATCGGTGAATGTCATCTTATTTGGCAATAGTTTGCCGATGGACGGCCGATAAATCGGTGCATCCCTAAAAATCATTATACCAGGTAATTCTATGCTCATTCTTTCCGCATGTAAAAATTTGACGCTCCAAGGAAAAAATGTTTTTTAAATTCCCTTTAAAAAACATGATGCTGACGGCAAAGTTTGCATCACAAGCTTTCATTCAGCTTTTACATGTTATTTGTTCTTAAAGCAAATTACAAGTAACCACAAGTAGCACCTTCCATTGAGATATTTAAGGCGATTGTGCTTACAAGGAAAGGACGTTGTGCTATTGCCATGATTTAAATAATCTGTGGGATAAAGGTGACTTTTGATGGGTTTCTTTTAGAAACAATGGTTTTACGGAATAGGAAGATTGTGTGGTATATCAAATAAAAGCCCTTGTTAGTGTGCACTAGTGGACGTGGAAGACGCAGAAAGAAGCTTGTTGGAGGACAGTAAGGCACGCTAGTGATCTTGATGGTGCTTGAATCAAAGGGAAATGGACGCAGGCGCTTCTCAACATGCCTCAGCTCAGCGTCGAGTCCGTACAGCGGCTCTGAGCGTTGGTGACGGCTTGGATGGCCTCCTGGGGCAGTAGAGACGGGTCGCTGAGGATGGACGTGCTGGTGCTGAGTTGGCAAAGAGTGCCGAGAACCACTGAAAAACAACAAAAATGTATGTCACCCGCGATGATGATCTCCACAAGCAGAACATTTTGAGCGATAGGCTTCTGTGTTCTTTCTGCTGACATCCAAGTTTGACGGTTGTTCACAGCGACTTGATGATATAGATCTCCGATATGACTCTAGATTGTGGCTTCTCTTGAGAAGGTAGGATGTTTTGGTGAGGAAGGAAATTGTTTGAGTCAAAGTGAGAGAAAATGCGCATTGTGTGTAATAAGAGTGAAATATCTTGATTGATTGATGACTTACTTGACATACCCATGACATCTACTTAACATAGATGAAACAAAAATTCCCTGCTTTGATTTTAAGCTGTTGAAACATAACTGGAGATAAAGATTTGTAGTGACAGAGAGCTTACAAAGGTAACTTATTAATTAATTATAGGCCTTATTTCATTACAGGTGTGTCCCGCTTTTCATTTTTATCTTACTGCACAACACTGGTTTCCCCACAGGGATAAAGAGTCTTAAGCCCCTTTCACACATAGTTCCCGAAGGTAAATTACTGGGATAACCTTTCCAGCACCACTAGTGATTTTCACTATTCACACATGCAGCTACATTCCGTCCTTTCATACATGCCACGATAATGCCGGAATAGATGGGGCAAGGGACAGTCCAGCAAATGGCGGTAATGCAACATGCCCGTCTTCCTGAAAAACCAATAATCTTTGAAATATTTGTACGAAATAAATATTCATGAAAACCCTCTAATTGTGCTTTGCCGAATACCATATTTGGATTCAGCTCCACCCCTACTTTTACGTGCTTATCCTGCCAATGTTACTGCTTCCATTCACAACATAGCAGTCTATGGCCGTAGCGGCATTGATACTAGGCCGAGAGGGGAGATTTACGGAATGACTTTCACGGAACATCGAGACCGGCTCCTGTTCCCACATTACGCCAATATGGAACATTGCCAGTGGATGTACGGCTTTCAGTGCAAGTGGGAAAGCGGCTTTACTTACTAGATCTGAGCACAGGAAGAGAGCAGTGATGGTCGAGCCACTGTAATGTGGTCTGACACAGCTCTCCTTTGCTTGCAGTGGACACCGTGCCATTGAAAGACTCAAAGAGAGGCTTGATAATTATGCTGAACTGGAACAGACAGTCAAGGAACAAAATAAATGCCTCCTCATGCACTGGTTGACTACATTTTCTCAAGAATACAACAAGAATACAAAAAATACAACTGTTTTTCTATTTATTTTATCAAGAAATAAAATGTATTATTAGCATTATCATCTCAGGTAGGACTGAAAACGAGGTGCTAGGTCCTGTGGTGAACAAAAAATATCTACGTGGTTTCTACGTGAATCAATTACCAGAAATGCACATCAGAGCCTGACGCAACTTCACAAATATCTACTGTGAAATAGAAAAATGAATCTAAAGCAACGCTTCAAGGATACAATCCAAAACTTCCAGTTTTGAAGAGTGCGGCTCTTCACGTATTTGTCAAACTCCTGCATGTGGTTGAATTGATTAGGTGCGACAGGAACCCCTGTCACGGGCAGCTGCTCCTGACACAAGCTGCGGAAAAAAAACAGAAATTTAGAGTTAGAGCTAAAAATCGAACCAAATGAAAACTGAGAACACTCTGAGAAGGGAAAGTACTTTATGGAGCTGTTGAGTTCCTCGATCTCCTCTCTCAACCTCCTGGCCTCCTCCTGCATCTGCTGCCTCTCTTGCTGCAGCTTCCCAATGTGCTCCACCGTCTTCTGCAAGGTGGCTGCGTTGCTGATCTAAGAGCAAACGCACCACAAAGGATATTTACACATGTAATAAAATCAAACGCAGGTCCACTCGACCAAATCTGTAATCCAAGGCCTGGTACAGACTAAATATTTAATCTGATTTATTTTAAACATTTAATACTTAACTTAACATATTGTTAAAAGATAAATGCATACAAGATAACAATATACAAGTATGAGGCCTTACGTTTGACTGGGACTTGAGGGTGGGAACCAGGTTGCAGAGCATCTTAAAACTAACGTTTATGTTGAAGCGTCTCTTCTGCTCAGACGATATGTGGCTCACTCTCCGACTCTGACACACACACACACACAGTTTAGAGAGGAAAAAACGAATTAATTTTGTCTCCACATTTAATCAGCAATTTAAAACATTTACAAAACAGAAAAAAGGATTTGAAATATAAAAACTATAAAAATGAAAATACGTATTCAATTATTCACTCGATTTCTCCATTTATTTTTATTCATCTATTTTTAGACACTGCTTACTGACAGCATGGTGTTTAAGAATCTATACTACACTTGTAATAAACAGGACTAAAGTTTGCCTTTACTAAACTTTAAATGTACTTCATTCCAAATTATGTTTTTAGGAAAATGTCTTTGTTGAGCTTTATTTATGCTCAAGCATCAAGACTGCAGTCTTGCAATGGCCTAAAAAGATTAATGCCACTTGACAAAACTGATTACAACATTGATATGCACACCAATCAATGAAGAAGACTGAAGTACAACTCATCCAACACATGAACACACACCTGGTTCGGCTCGCTCTTTGCAAGGTCTGTACTGCAAAGCGCTGACTGCGAAGCAGGAACTTGATCTGGCCCACATGGTGACACTTGACATGAACTTTGTCGACTATGCACTAAAAACACACACACACACACACACACTATATGAGAAAACGATACAGACTGCAACACAGATACCAGGAATGCTGTGAGCGGTATCTTCTTGAGTGTATAAAGGACACGGAGAATGCCTTACTTGCATTCTTCTGGTTCTTGCGACTAGAAGAATACGTCTCTTCTTTAAGAACAATTTGCTGGGACTTGTATGGCTGGGGCACGATATGAAACCCAGAGGCCTGAGAGAGACAAGATGCAAAATTTTGTTACAGAACCACAGTTAACAAATTACTCAGTGATGGGGAGAACAATTCTTGAGGTACTACTGCCTAAAGCATACCCCTCCAAGACCGGAAGAGGCGATGACCATTCCAGTGTTGGGGACCACATCTGCTTTCAGAGGCGCTGGTGTAACAATCACCGCATTGGGAGACCCAGGAAATGGTCCTGGAAAATAAAAATAAAGGATGACTGATCAGGAGTAAGACACAAAACTAGCACTGACTCCAACTTGTACGTAAAAAGTGGTTGAGCACTATCTTGTGGCCATAAAATAAATGACACTCTTTCAACGCAGCTGCAAGAGAGAGGGCATCATTAAAGACACAATCCAGGCAAACAGATCGCAATATCCTGTGTAGCCGTGCTTAGAGCAACAAATACAAAGCCCAAATGTCTTTCAGTGACATGTACATAGAGGAATATGATCAGACTCTACATCTGATTAACTTCCATGTATTCAGAGAAAAGCACTAGACCTGTGAGGATGAGGTGCGAGGAGGGGAGGGCATTTGCTTGGACGATCCTCTGCACGTGGCGGTTTTTATTAGCACCGGAGGGATGAATGGGTCGAGGCAGAGCAAAGGTCTGTGGTTGCTGGAGGGGGCTGACGGGTGACGGTGCCAGGGTCTGGAGCTGGGCTGGTTGAGGTGGAGCTTGTCTGGAGAGGGGGCTGTACTCTGGACTGTGGCTGAAGGTGGAGGCAGCATCACTGGGCGCTACAGCGGAGGAAGCTCCGTGTTTGATTACAGTTGAGGCGTTATCCAGGGCGGCTGGTGGGGCCAAGCCTCCCCTTGACAGGCAGTGTGCCAGGGGGGTGTGAGACACTGAGGAGGCACTAGAAGCTACCTGGTCAGGAAAGAGAGGCATGTATGCATATGCCGAATTACTGCCATCTGTCCCGCTCGTCTGCCTGGCCAAGGGGGGAGTGATGGGCAGGGGGGCCGGAGCAGAGATGTGGTTCGTTGAGAGGTGCATGGAGGACATTAACTGGGCCTGGAAAGGTATAGTGAAGAATAAGAGCAACTTAATCCTGGCAAAATATGACATTGCTGTATGATATATAATAGCATTTGAATACAAGATGGAATTTGCATTAGCCAGTAGTTGAGCCAGCCAAGTTGTCTAAAAGACTGATGTTTTGACAAGTATTTTGGTTTGTGAAGCAAAAAAGAAGAAATCGCTCAACGTTGGATTTTACTTTGTATTTTTGATGGACATCCCAAGACTCCTTAAAGGTGGGATTTAGTGGCGTCTAGCGGAACGGACGTGGCAGAAATGGAATATAATATTCATGTATAATCCCATGAAAATAAGAATCTTGTTTTCATTACCTTAGAATGAGATATTTATATCTACATGGGAGCGGGTCCTCTTCCACGGAGCACCGCCATGTTGTTTCTACAGTAGCCCAGAATGGACAAACCAAACACTGGCTCTAGAGAGGGGCTTTCGTGTTTTTCGCGAGTTTCGCATTCACCATAGCTTCTCCTACATGGAGGGGTATTGAATTGGTTGCAATCTGCAAACTCAGCGCTAGATGCCACTAAATCTTACACACTTCAACTTTAAATAGACTTTTTACTTGTCAACAGTGATAAAAATACATTAATGTTTTGGCTAATTTGTCTTCTATAATCGATTAAATTAGTTATAATATGCATAATTTGTTTTCATACTGATTTAACTAATGAGATGATTAAACAAAAGCACTTTGATTAAGCATATTTTAATATACGCACCTGGTATTTGGGAAAAACTGGATAATTCAGGAATAAAATGTAAAAAAGTAAAAGCCTTCTGTGTGATGGTGGGATGTGCGTTAAGGATTAAGCTTTGACTCGGTGTTTACCTGTGACTGAGAGCTGCTGCTGGGTAGAGGGGTGACAGATGATGCAGTGGGGGAAACAGAGGGGAAGACAGGCTGACGGAGGCTGTGAAATAAGTCTGGAACAAGAGTCTCTATGTTAGCGAGCTGTTAGTAGAACACACTACGCTGTTTTTACTGTTAGGCCCTGTCAACTGCTGTAGTAGTTACTAGAACATGAGTTACAGTGAGCTTTTGGATCCTGTCAGAGAGTGCACCATTAGTGTGTGCGTGCTACACTACAGTATCTGCATGTTAAGCCTCAGTGCTACCTTGCAGTGGCTCGAAGGAGTCCATGAAGTCCAGGTTGGGCTGTAAGGGGATCAGTCCAGGCTGGATCATGTCTGCATTTCCTGCATGAGCTGTGGATGGAAGAGAAGCATCGCCAGGCAGGACAGGAGTAAAAAAAACAATTTGTTTAAATTAGAAGCTCAAAGACAGAAACCCCAGCCGTATTTCAAACAGCATTAGAATCTGTTTCTTTGACTTTCATATACAAGGAACTTCTCTTGGAAGGGTTGTACAGACAGACAGACATATGAGTAGCATAAAAAAGATTCTAAAAAACAAGAATATAAGGAATGTGCTCTATGCAAAAGATAAATTAAAGGGCTACGTGGCAATATGGCTGCTAGTATTGCCTGTAAGTATAAATATTAATATTTTTGTACTGAATGAATACATATGTACATAATGAATATGGATAACAATGGATGAGTTGGGTCGAAATTATTATAATATCCTAACAATGATTTCTAAGCATAGGTGATGTTGAGAAAACACTTGAAAAACAGCAGTTCTGAGGAATAGATCCAATGAAGCAAAGAAAGATAATAATTTCAAACAAATCTGTTTTAAAAGAGAAATTATCTCAAAGGTTAAAAGATGATTCTCTCACCTATCTCTCTGGGGTTGGGCCAGGCTATGGGCTGGTGTGAAGCTAATGTAGAAAACAATGTGTCTGAGAACTCAGACATCAAAACATCCATGTCAAAAAGTGGATCCATCTCCATGGGGACAGGCGAGTCATGGCTCTTACGAGCCACACGCCGTGCAGCAATCTCTTCATCCTGATAAAGGGAGACACGGAGCATGTCTGGAGAAACTTCCCCAAACAGTGTGAATTGCTCCTCTGGCCCCTTTCAGCATCCAAAATGCAACAAGCAAGCAAGTCAGTGACAAAGCATGCAACATTAGGCACAACAGAAAATACACAAAACTAAAGGTTGAGTTAGTCTCAAACAAGTGATCACAAACAAGTGGCACTAAATATAAAACTCTACCCCTGGTTCCAGGTGATATAGTAAGTACAATAATGGTAATGACGGTAATGGTAATGATAAGACATAGTACAATAATGGAACACACCCTAACTTCACCCAAATACTGAAATTAAACAAGCACTTAACCGTTTTTCAAGAGGCAAGTATATATGGTCAGACACAATGAAGCATACCTTGAGCAAGCTTGACAGATCATCATCCTTGTGCTTCTGTAACTGAAAGAAAAATGAGTATTATAATTATACAGATGTCAAATGTAAAATATATTTTAAAACAATGTGCACAATTCCAATACACTACCCTCTTTTTGAAGTATGTCCTCCACTTGTGGTACTCCCTTATGACAACTTCAATTCGTCGTTTCCAGTATTTGCCCTCTGTGGCAACAGCCTACAAAAGATAAAAGAAGCATGGAAAAATAAATAAACTATAAAATGATTATGCAACTGAGTGTGGTACACAAAAAACCTGGAAATGACTGCACAAAGATAAAATAATTTAATAATTAAAAGAAAAACATTGAAAAGCTGAATTTTAGTTCCTAGGGAACAACAGAAAGTAGGGTTAGCTATTAAAGGTGCAGTGTGTAGAATTTAGCGGCCACTAGCAGTGAGGTTGCAGATTGCAACCAACTGAATTCCCCTCCGTGTCCGTGACAATGCAAAATGGCGGCATCCGTGGAAGGGGCTCCAGCCGCCATGTAGATATAATTCAAAGGTAACGAAAACGCAACAATTCTTATTATCATGGGACTACGAATATTATATTCCATTACATTTCTGCCAAGTCCGTTCCACAAAATGAACTAATTCTACACACTGCACCTTTAAAGGAGCCATATCATGCTCCTTTTCAACAAGTTAATATAGGCCCCACATGTCTTTCAAGTGTATTGCTGAAAATACCACTCGATTATTCGTTCTAGCCATTCTACCCTGTCTCTATTCTTCCAGGCTCTGACAGGCTGATTCATTGTGTGTGTGTGTGTGTGTGTGTGTGTGTCTCAGTGTCCGTGTGCCACACCCACCCCAGAAATGTTTCTCCCACTTCTGTATGAAGAAGATAAACATTCACTATTTCCACCTCATCAGTCACCAAAATCGGTTTCTGAACAAATTTGATGTGAGAAATAGGCAATGCAGTTGCTGAAGCTTCACTCATACACTCGCTACAAGGCCTGACTTGCACCGACTTTGCCCACCTGACGTAGGGTGCGACAGCAAATTTGAACAGCGTGTTTTTTTTTCAACCAAGGCAGAGAAATAAAATTTAAAAAACTGGGTTGTCATTTTTTGTGTGTCGGACCAGAGACCCAAATGAATGTGAGAAAAGTGAGTTTTTCATGATATGTCCCCTTTAAGTCACTATCTATCGCCGAATGAGGAAACACAAAAGTGATTGAGCCTCTGTTCCGCTGATGAAAGCCGATGCATTTGCTGTATCTGAGTTTTAAAATCCCAAGCGGCGCAGTTAGTGACGCGTTTTCCATCAGCCAGCAGCGGTTGGTCCACCAGAGAGGGGAGGCGGAGCCAACGCAACAGACGATCAAACTTGACTATACAGAGGAAGTAAAAGTCTACCAAGGTGTCCGTCTGTGAACCTGCGGAAGGATCATTAACATGAGCCCCGGCTCACAAATTCGGCGTTCAGATGAAGGCAACTGACCGACGTCACGCAGGCGACGCTGTAAAAACACCTGCAATTCAATTACCGTCACACCGTAGGTGGCGCCAAAAACAACGAAACGGAAATCTGCGAGATCGGCGCTTTAAAGATCACCTCTTTTGCGACCGTACAAAAAAAAAAGTAGGCTCGCGGCCGAGGCGGAGAAAAACACCGACGCGCT
>OMKR01038147.1:0-16462 GCA_900302355.1 Cyttopsis rosea | reverse complement strand
GTGGAAGTGGGGGCAAAACAAAGTGAATGAACAGTGTGTGTGTGTGTGTGTGTGTGTGTGTGTGTGGTGGAGATGGCTCAGTTTAGCAATAAGGTTCTGTGTGGTTGATGTCAGAGTCCAACGCAGACTGCCAGGGACCTACTGACACTCTACGTGACCTTGGGAAAATGCAGGTCAGCTTACTGCTAATGCACTACTCTCAGCACAAATATCTCCCTGCATGTGCTACACGTAGAACACCAAAACATGGTTTTGGCATGCGGCGTAGTTCCCGATTTGGACTTGTTGGAATGGCAAAACGCCTATCATCAGCAGGCTCTGGATGTTATATATTTTCACTCACGACTGTGTTTCACCGCAACATTCACATATCTTTGTAAACATCAGCCTCGTCCCAGTGCGCTGCTTTTCAAACCGACAGCCGACTTGGTATGAGCTAAAGGTTTAGCGCTGTTGGAGGTGTGAAGTGGCGGAGATGGAGATATTTAGAGCAGAGCCTTGGGATAAAAGACGGCAGTGGTGATCAGCATCACACCTTCCACTAGCCCATTAATACAGGCTTGGATTTCATGGAAGTGCCAAGGAATTCTAAACAAAAACTGCTCAGTCTCAACATTTTCATATCAAGTACCCTAAATTTGATACAAATTACACAGACAAACCACATTTGAGAGAAATTTGTCTCTGGGACCGCATTTTGAGAATATAATTAACAATTGAAATAATGGTGAAGTTGAACTATTAAATCACTTTGCTGGGGAACCTGCTGAAGGAGACCAGACCCCATGTTCAGAACTTCTATGTGTTGGTGTATATTAATGTGTCCGTATGTGTCCATGTATATGCATGCCTGACCCACTTTCCATTCAATCACAAGTTTCATTGTTCCCCCTTCTATTGCTGGGCGACAGTTGCCCTCTGTTTATATGTAAGATCGTCTTCATCGTCGTTTATATGTGAGATCGTCGCGGTGGGTATTTCTTTCCTGCTACGAAACACCATTAGGTCAGCTGTGAGAAGGAAAGACAGGGAGAAATACAGAACATGTGCCTTCATGCGTCCCACCTTCTCTCCAGAAGCGCCGGTCAGCACAAAGGTGGAGAACACTGGAAGGGAGTATTTCGTCTGAGCTGGCCAGCACTCGATATTTGCCCCCATGGGCAGGCAAAAGAGAGGGACCGACTCTGGCAGGGGAAAGGAGTCATAGTCCTCCTCTGGATATCTGCTGAACAAACCTGGCAATAACAAACAAAACAAAAAAAAAGACTGGTGAAGTTCCAAAGTGCAATCTCTGCTCTGTAATTAACAATTAAATGCAGATGTACAGTAGTCACACAGCCACCCTTTGAGTTAGTTCAGAATGGAGAGAGACCAGTTCAATTTATCATGATTACAAAAACGAAGCTTGGTGTCATTTTAATCAATGCTGCACTAGAAACACGCGGCTTTGTAAAAAGGCAATCACTGCTGGGTAATTACAGCTCTGTGTAATTAGTCATTGTCGACAGATACAAATATGAAACACTTAACCATAGATTTCCTTTCGTACACTTAACAACTTAACAACTTGCTCAAACAAGAGCTCTGTATTGCTTTGTCCTTGGTTTTTGGAGGGAAAGAAAACGAAAGTCCTGCCTGATCGTTAAGAAGGTAAAAAAGTACAAAATAATATCACCTTTCCATGGATACTGACATTTAAGATTGTGGTTATTTTTGTACAATTAAAATATTTTCTTGGGCATTCCTTGTTACAATACATTGATTTAATTGATTTCACCAAATAACAAAACTTTTGTTTGAGTGATCGCTATATTCTCTTTTTCTCTCCATCAATTATTAATGACAAACAGGAAACGACTATATTGACCATGAAGTGTATTTATTATATCCACTGTTGTTCATATTTAGGTCACAGTGTCCCATCCGTCCAAACTAGTGTTGGGTTCTTGACCCAAGGTGTCATTACAAAACTGCCCATCTGATGGCCGAGTGATTCAGAACAGATGAGGGGGGATTATTGCATTCACAGTCTGCTGTATATTCGAGATGCAGAAAGCAAAACGTCAGCAGGTTTCCTTTGGAGGTGGCCAAAAACAAGTGCCTCCCTCCAAGCAGACAGCGTGATCAAAGTCAAAGGATAAATGCTAGTCGTGGATGTGCTTGTGTTGCCGCATTGAAGAGTCAAATGGATTTGAACGAAAATAAAGCTAAAATAAGTTCACTTCAATGTCAAATACCTAGCAAGCGCTCAAGGCTGTTAGAAAAATAAAGCACACCAGCATATAAAATCTTATCTCAGAACTCCTAAAACATGCTTCAGCAAGCCCGTAACACGCTGGAAGCTAGGTGCTGTCCTCATGCTGCCGGTGTTGAAAGACAAGGGAAATCTGCAATAACACCAATTTCCAACCGCGACGGGGAAAGAACAACACACATGTTTATTGGTTCGGAATAAACCTTTTTTGGTTAGAATGATACATCGTATTGTTTATTCAACCCCAATTTGCTGTTCAGTCTTGCTGTCTGTAGGAACTGCTAACATCTTTTAAACCACTCCTAAGACAAATTACCTCAACACTACCGCCAGTCTGTAAATATTTACTCGCTTTCCCTTGAACTGTGGAGCTATGAGAATGGAGAAAATGTGTACATCCATCCACAGACTCTGAGAGGTTACTTACCTGCTTTGTAGGCTATTGTGTTGGTCTTGGCTACAGACTTCTTATAACACAGGTATACAGAGGAACCCCACTATAAAAAGACAGAAAAATGGAAATTAATTGATATATGTCTGGTCGGGTCTAAACTCATTCCTATAAAAATATACCATAGCTTGTTTGTTGCAAGTGATTGTAATGGGATTCTTGGAAGTCTAAGTCGACTTTATTTTAATACTTATTAAAAAAAAAGGCTTACATCAGGAAAATGGTCGGGGGTGCTGCTGACTAGTCAACAAGAGATTCCAAGATTTAATCCCAGATTACTTGACAGATTAATTGGTGACAGTTACATCTGTAGTTTTCGTACAGTTTCCACATTTTACTTCTCTGTCAATTCACCGAACTCTCTGTCTGTCTGTCTCCCCTGAGTCCATTTACTGGCTCACTCTGTGCTCACAAAATGTTTTAAAACACACATGAAGCCACAAAAACATCTGTGCACGTGGCTAGGCAGAAACACACACCCGCGCATGCACACATGCACATGTGCTCTCAGAGGAGCTACATGTTCTACCAAATTATGAAAACAGACTAAGGTGACATTGCAAGGATTTTTATAGAACATAAGGACAATATTTATTTGTGTGCGTGTGTGTGTGTGTGTGTGTGTGTGTGTCTAAAATCCTCACATGGGAGTAGATGAGGACATTGAACTACTAGGCTACATTGTCGGTGGGGGTGCAACAGTCGAAGGTTGGGGAATTTCAGAATACCATCTTTTTTTTATATCTGAAGGAAAAACAACTGCAATAATAACAACAGAAAGGCACACACAACATCCTGAGGCATCAAAATGGCTTTTTGGGGAACTCCCTCTCCCTCCACAGACCCAGGACCCGAAACCTTGCTGTCTGAGAAGCCACAACTAGCACAGGAACCTTGTAGAAATAGGAAAGACATTCCATTTCATTCTATTTCTCAATAACAATCAAGCCCATCATTTTGAGAGCAATCATCAAATGACATGACCTCACAATTGTAGCTCAAAGCCAGTTTAATAAATATAGTTTGGTTAAAACCGTTTGATGTTGTCAAACTGAGAAACGTAGAGCTAATGAACATCAAATGTGCACATCAATTTCATAGTAATGAAAATAATCCCTGAGATCAAAACTCTATTATCGGAACAACCGGCAAAGGGAATTACCCACAATGAACGTAAACTATGAAGGATGACTTTCAACTGATGTTATCAGCAGAGAGATTGTGGATGTGAGAGGTATGGCATGCTGTATTGAGGATGTCGATGTTGAATTTCGGCAAGCACCCAGAAGCTAGAACATCAGCTAAAACCTGTTGAACTTTGGTGACTTTAAATTCCTTTTACATGTCAGTGGCGATGCCCACTCACCATGCTGCTGTTGAGGTTCTTCTCCACCTTACAGAAGGTGTGGGGCGGCGTCTCTCCCTTGGCCGGGATGATGATGCAGATGTCGGTGACGGCCAGCGCGGCATGCGGCTGGCTCTCGGGGGCACGCCGGTACGTGACGTAGATGCGCTGTGACGAGGTGCTGCTGATGTTGGCCGGGCGACCAGTGGGCGTGGTCTGGATGAGGTGGCAGCCATGTTTCAGACGCTCCTTCCACTCGTACAGCACCCTATAGTGGTGGGGGTGGCTTTATTAGCATTTGTTTATCTAAAGATGGAAAAGCCTATGGGAGTGAGGTATGGGTGTTATTGGAATCTACGTGTACATGACTGTTGCACCAGCATCTGGCCAGATTGTTCTGTAGACAGGCTGCCAGCTCAAGTTTTTTGGCCCTCTTTTAGATTTCTGAGTAGTCAGGGCTGAAACAATTCTCTTTTTGGCCGATTTAACACAGGGCTAACTAATTCCCCACTAAGCGTTGATATTCCTAGTTGGCCTCATCTCTCATGCGATGGCTTAGTCCAGCTGCAGAGATTCCGTCATCTCTTTCTCCCTTGTTTGGTGCTGGCAAAACAAATGGCTCAGTAATGCCCTTTGTGCCGTTCAAGACAGGCACGACAGGCAAATAATCAACTGGCAGCTGGTGTCACCCTGACATCATCTCTGAAGGAGGCTGTAGACCAACATGCTGAAACTCTAGACAAGGTATTCTTATTCGTATCCTCCCTAGTCTGGACACACCAAGTATATCTTATTAATGTGGGGTGTTTCGCTCATTGTTTTATGGCTGTGACAAACACTAAATTAACATTTTACTTTACACTTTATATACCACACAAGTAAGATTATTATGTAAAAAAAGATCCCATATTTATTTAGCCATTTAGTGTATTTGCGTTATGCAAGTGCTCTTCTATATGCTGTTTCCATTGTTGATGGCGGGGTCCGCCCTTCCCAGCAACAATGCAAAGATCGGGGAAGCTCAAGAAGTGAATGGCAGCCACGGTGAATTTGATAAAGCAGCGTAGCTAGTTGTGGTCAGTAAACTGTTGACATGGATGAATTCACAAAAAAGAACACCACCCTCGGATGAAAAGATGTCCCGGCCACCTCAAGTGACAAAGAAAAAAAAAGTAATTCATCCATCAGTAGAAGGCAACCATTGGAGAAAATAAAGTTCCCGTCTTAGAGCGAAGACGTGGGTAACCCAGATATTGCAGTTTCAAATGGAATTCTGGGCCTTGTAGCGTAACCCACCCAACACAGATGATCGTCTGAATATCATAATGTTTCTTGTTTGTAGGACTTTAAATTACTGGTGGAATAACACGCACACTTGTTACTCATGTACACACTCATGGTCCAGATTCTTCTGACTAGCATCTGGAAAGTGCAGCCCCTCTGGGTTATCAACACATTTGATAACCCAGGCTACCCGCCGTCTGACAGCCCTGGCAGCAGCTTCTGTGTAAGCGCCTGATAAGCACTGAGCTCTGCAGCGTCGGAGACTTCTGTTTGTGTCCACTTAGCAGTTGTCACCGGCTGCTTCCATGAGCAGACTGACCAACAGCTCCGAGCGTCTTCAGTTCAAAAGATGCTGAATGCGGCAATGAGAGCCAATGGTGGATAGAGGTGAATAAAACTTTCAACAACTTTCAACAAAACTGCGAGAGCTGGGCTAAAGATATTACAATACTCTGATACAATTCAATTATATTGTTTCAATTCCAGAATCAATCGAATCAAATTTTTTTATATTGCTACATTGTTTAGAAGTTATGTTAACATTTTCCAAGTACATTAAATAGCAATTATGTCTAAAATGTCAATATATTAATATAGAATCGTATTGTGACCTTTTGTATTGAAATTGAATTGTGAGAGCCTGCCAATGTATTGTACTGTTAAAGCCAAAATGCCAATGCCGTTTTTCTTAAGTATTCTCTACAATGACAATAGTCAATCCCCACCCTGTGTAAAGCAGGGTGGGGACTGAGTAATGGCTGGTGCAGAGAGGGCCAGGACCTGCCCACTGGGATGGCGAGCTACACCCATGCCTAATTAACTGTCCTACAGTATATTTGTTTCAGTATGTGCTGGAAGATGAGTCATAGTACTGAGCTGAATTCTACTTGATAGCCTGACTATTTGGTACTTTGCTATTGGAGTCTTGCTGCCTCGATTTAACTGAACTCTGTCTCATCAAGCATCTTTTTGTAGATGTTGATAAATGAAAGCAACATAACGACAACTTTTGCAGATTAGGCCACAGATCCCATTTGATTAGATTCAGTCTCTGGGACCCTAAACTAAGGATTTTATTGTTAGATATGATTTAGTCCAAAATTCCATATCTGAACTACTGCTCTACGCTGTGGAAGCTAGAAAACTTACCTGGTCTGTTATTCCTAACCCAGTGACAATTACGTCGACTTCTCGACCAAATTTACACCGGCTATAGATCAGATTTGGTGAAATTGAATTAGTCAACCACAAAGTCAGACTTTCCACTTAGGTAGTGAGGGTCAGATAATCAGTCCATATTCACTCACCCCAGGTCGGTGAGCGGTGGCTTGTCGCAGCCTCGTCTGTAGCACAGGAAGATCTGCGGCGCCATGAGGCCACCATTGTTGAGGTCGGCCGACAACCCGCTGGGCGTGTTCTCTATGCAGGTGAACCCCGGTGGCACCTCCTCACCCAGCGAACGGATCACCACCGCCACATCTGTGATCGGTGCCTTGGGCTTGGCCGTCTTGTGGCAGGCGTCGTCGAAGTGGATCTCCTGGTCCAGGGGCGTGGAGGAGTCCGTCAGGCCGGCCACCACAAAGTAGTCGGCTACGCGAGGGCCCTTGTCCTCCATCATCTCCCATCCCCGCCAGCCGCCTTCGCCAGGAGAGTGGGAGGGAGGTGGTTACTCTTTTGTGGTTATAGTTAGAATAGAGGTGTCATGCCCTTGGTTAGGCAATATAATTCATAAGAGGGATGAAGAGAAATTGTGATTGAATATGGAGACAGGGGGCTATATTTGAGTAACAAGTAGTCAGGTTTTCATATGTAGTGTGGTGCAATGGAATAATATAGGTTAGGTAAGCCTTAAAGGTGCAGTGTGCAATTCAGCGGCCACTAGCGGGGAGGTTGCAGATTGCAACCCATGGAATTCCCCTCCGTGTAGGAGAAGCTACGGTGGCCACGAAACTCGCGAAAAACACGGAAAACACGAAAGTCCCTCTCTAGAGCCAGTGATTGGTTTGTCCATTCTGGGCTACTGTAGAAACATGGCGGTGCAACATGGTGCTCCGTGGAGTGATCCACTCCCCATGTAGACATAAACGGCTCATGCTCAAAGGTAATAAAAACACGATTCTTATTTTCATGGGATTGTACACTAGTTAAAACATACTTATGAATATTATATTCCGTTTCTGCCGAGTTGGTGCATTGAGCTTTCTCATCACGCCTGAATCGTAGCACATAAGCACATAAAAGATAAATAATAATAAAAACCCTTCTGATTATGTGGCTTGGGGTATCATGCAGGCAAGGAAGCAGGATGATTAAGCCAAACAGTAGTTTCCTTGAGCTGCAGTAAAATTAAGGACATGCCCTGACTGCATAACAGACAATAGACTCACTTCAGAAGCAAAGACTGCTATAACTACTACAACAACAAAAACTACAACAACTACAAAAACAAAATCATGATTTTAGTGGATCAATTGCATTCAGAAAAAAAAGAAACAGCACAGCTTCTGTGATGAGAAAGCAGGTGCTCTATCATCATTTATTAATGATTACGATTGAATTGCCACTTTCTAAATAGTCTAATGCCTGGGCTGATAGAATGGAATCAAATAGGCCAATGCTTGATGCCAAAGATAAAAGACTAAATTCAATGTTTATCATCTAATCATCATTTGTCTACAAAGAAAATAAACGAAAGCCTTTCAGCGGAAATCAACCCAAAAATACAAGTAAATTGGACTTGTAGAGCACAGCTCCATCCAAGTGTTTCTAACTGATGAGAAGACGGTGAGATGAACTTTCCAAAAGTGTTGTTAATGTTAATGTTGGCAATGAACTGGATGAAGGCAACTATGTGATCCTTTTACCATTGGTTTGAAAAACGAGCAAGAGAGGATTCATGGGGTGCAGGTGCCAAAAAAATAATAATAATGGAAGCCAAGTTTATCTCCCGAGCACACTTTAGAATAACTTTAAATTGTGCCAAGAGAAACCGAGAGACCTTTTCAGATAATATCGTAAAAATGGCTTCTCTGGCAAGAACTGAAGGGACAAGAAGAAGGGCTGGTTGGCCATTATAATATCAATATTGGGATATGAGACTAGATATTGCCTTGAATATTAAATTTCATAATATCATTAAATAGTGAAATGGGCTGTATTACAGTAATGTAAGGCAGTTTTCTGAACTTTATAGACTGTTCTATCTAATTAAATCCACATTACTAATAATTTGTTTCTCAAGTATTTCTTGTGTAAAATCTTATGAAAGCACCAATAGTCATTCCCAAAATATCATCAAATTATAGATAGAGGTATCTGTCCAAAAATATGGTGATACTGATATATGATTTTGTTATTGTCGCCCAGCCCCAACATGAGGCACAATAGTGTAAGATCCTGGCCTCTAGCTTCACAAAAAGATTCTCCATCTTCATGCTGACTAAGCTGATAAAGAGGGCAGACACAGACATTCGGCCTTAAATGGATTTTCTTCTTTTGATTTAAGCCACTGGGTGTAGTCGAATTATTTCACAGTGAATTTTTTCCTCAGTGCTTAGATTCATCAATCAACCTTTTGACAGTGAAGGTCCAGAGAAAAATGCCCTCTTTTCCACCACTTCTCTGCTGAATCTGGCAAAAATAGAACCCGTTGGATTTTTAAAGGCAGGAATGGGAATCTGTGGATACTGTGTGCCTGCTGAGAATATATACACACCGACTGTAATCCATCAAATCACAATTTAAGTATTTGCTCTGTGTAAAAACATCATTTGTACACAGAAAGGTATGAATGGTGAAGTTTGACGCTGACTGGGAATCTTCTGCCCTTTTCCTGACTGGGTGTGGCAGGGTCAGTTTTCATTTGGAACCTTGTCTTTTGCAAGAGCCGTTTTATTGGAACCAGATTTTCAAATCTAAGGGTTATGTTGATTTTATTCACATAAAATACAACTGCTGCCCGCAAAGCAGTGTCTCCAATTCCAAGGGCATGAAGTAAGAGGGTGTGGGGAGAGGGGACCAATTAAGAGGGTGTTAGCTCTCCTAAATGTCTTGGCTAGAGACTTGATGCAAAGACTGCCAAGAGGCAACTCTCGTTTTGTGAGACAAGGCCTGTTGACCTCAAGCTTACACGCAAGACAATTTAATTACTGTTAACATTTTGCTACAATAAGCATTGGTTAATTGCTATTTTCAGTGTTAAGGTTGCATATCTTTTCTGAACTGTCTGCTTTGCAGTAGCGGTGTTATATATTGCTTTTGTTAGACTTGCGTTTCCATCATATGGTGTGACAAAAACATGACGTGACTAACTGAATTTCCCTCCCTCCCTCCGCCTTGTCTGTTAAAACAAGATTTGCCCACGATCAGGCCACTTCCAGACTTGTACTGTATGAGAGCTATCTACATATATATATATATTTTTTTTTTTTTTAACTACACAAAAGTTTAGCGAAAAAAAATTGCATGTTAAACCTGTCTGCACCCCTAAGACGGTAACAGGTGAAAATTTCCCCACGATCAGTCTGATCATGAACTTTTAGGTAACAATTACAAATGTAATTGTCTTTTTTGGTCATTTTATGTCACTTTCATAGCATATAAGCTTATAACAGTGTAACAATGCATCTGTTGCAAAAATGCTGGTTTGCGGTGTTCGCAATTTGCACTCAGATTGCAAAGAGATCTCACCTCATCACTCTGTCACAGTGAGAAACAGACAAGAAGACCCTGTCAAAGCATCTGTCATGCAGAATTTATGATCCATTTTTTCAATGGATCGGTTCACCGTTATAAATGACAACATTTATTAAGGCCTGGATTAAAAAATGCATTTTTATTTTTTATTTTGCAGTTTGGTGTCAAATGCCACAGAATATTCTGCTACTTGAGAGTTACTGTATGATGCAATTTGGTCAAAACCATAAAAGCATTGAATTCTGTTACCCAGCCCTATAACTTATGGATAGCAATAGAAAATCCACCTTGCTGTTGGGACGATATCTCTGGTTACCGTACAATTAAACTTTCTGGGAAATAGCAGCTACAAGAGTGGCTAAGGGAGCAAAAGCAACCCACATCTGCACAGTGTCCGGTCTCCACAACCCCAGAATTAAAATGTGCTTCCTGTCCAACAGAGTAGACAGACTATCAAATGTCTGGGAGACACTCACATGACTCACATCAGTTTACCAGCCAGAAAATAATGTGCGATGTGTCTCTGTTGATGTAGAAATTGAGCAATTTAAGAAAAAAGGGTGCTTCCAAATTACAAATGAAAGTGAACCTCAAAATTATTCAAACTCATATACACAGATGGAAACAACCGAGTAAAACAAAACACAGTCTTACACCGGTGTTAACGGATGCTAGGGCAGAACAATCAGAGTTTCCAATGTAAATATGATGTGTTTCCACTTTCTGTGGACAAACTGCTTTGTTTCTTATTTTCGGTTTGTATGACGTCTTTTGGTCCCAATCCCACAAACTGCCACACTTGGGAAGTGCTGATTTATGGATCCACACCCTCTGCCATAATCTAGCACTCCAAAAATGCAGATAAACACCTACATAAATTAATTGGTGTATATAGAACATTGATGTTGACTCAAGGGCCATTAGCCAGGGGTAACACGCCAGTCTGTCCAACAGGGAATCCTCAGGCTGAGCTGGGGAACAGCCTCTCTCGAGCTAGAAAGAAATGTCTTATTGGATTTGGATGGATGCTGAAAGGGTATCTTCCTCTGTGGATAGATGGAAAGGCATGGAGAAACCCTGCAGCAGAGCCAGACACTATTTGGTGAGAGGATTTGGCAAGGTAAAAAAATTGTTGAGAGATCCAAGTGTCCATGAATTTAGGAAATGAAAACACACAGAAAGCACAAGACATATGCTGTTAAAGATTAGCCTGGCTTACTGTATTACACCTCTGTGGAAGCAAATTGACCGAGGGCATTGCTGTAACTTCTCCGCTCGTCTGCAACATGTGCCAGAGAATGCAATTCGTTCCCGCCAGACTGTCAGCCTGCTAAAAATACAACGCAAACTAAATACCAACGCTGCCGTTACACACATTACATAAGGAATATATATAGGACAAAATGCGCCCACTTCCCTCCGTACCCCCTCGCTCTCTGCCTGCTCTACATCTGAGCTTCAGAGGAAGGCAGCCCTCCCGAGCTCACCATGGAAACACTACACCGCTCATGTAGACGTTGGTACTTTTGATCGCTCTCCAGCAGGCTTTCCTGTGCAGGTGAGGGTGGCGGTTTTGGCGTTTTTTTAGCCTCAAAACAAAACATTCAGCCTGGCATTGGAATAAAATGCCAATAAAAGAAAACAGATGCAGGAAAACATGGCTATATTGAGACATCATTTTAAGGTAGTTTGTTCGATATTTGTCTGTAGCTACTTAAAAATATTTGTGTTGCAGTTTCACAAGTTCTGCGATATTGTCTCTGTAGTAACTCAGGATCACCAGGTAAAACAACAGTTTCCAACATCTAGGTATGACTGATACACCAAAAATGCATCTTTAATGCCTGATCATACCTGGATCTCATGCTGGGAGGTGCGTTCAGAACGTTCTAAATTGAGACAGGTGAAAATAGAAGAAAGTCTGCATCTCAGTGCAAGTCGGCTTATCTAAATATCTTCATTGCTGGCTGCCCTACTTCCTTTTGGCAGACTGACCCTTGATTCAGCCTCTAGGATAAAGCCCAGAGTGCAGTCAAACATGATTATTAGCCAGGATTTTTTTTAAATCACTGAATGTATAAGAAGGATTGTGCTCTTTAATGGAACGTTGGGAGTCTTTTGGCGTAGTCTGGAGGCGCTGTAGTAAGTATTTATGTGTGTCTGAATTATTTATGACATTGTCTTTATGCTTTAAGGTGGGGGATTTCCAGCCTCTTCACAGTCCATTTGTCTTCATAATGTTTAAGCCAACGCAGGCTTACCCAGCATCTATATGTGACTTGTAACAGATGAGAGCTTTAGGCGTAGCTCATGACACAGCTGAATGTACAGATTATACATGATAAAATAGGCAATGATAACTATGTAGGTCACAAAGCATTGTGTGAATTAACATTACACAAAAGTAGCAGACATGGAAGCTACAGATACAGAAACCGTATAATTCCCCCACATGAAGGGCCTGGTGCAAGAGACACAGTCATTGAAGCCTTGGAGCTTAAACTCATTGACCTGTAAGCCTCAGCATGGAGCCCGTGGAGACGTTCTATACCAGATCCAGAATCAGCAACTCTCTCTGTCTTTCCACATGTGTTTGTCTCAGACAACATGACAGGGGGAAAAATTCCCAGCTGTGTAAAGTTTAGGAGAATTGGGGGCCAATGAAAGCCAACTAAGGTAGTCTAGTTTGTCACTGATATCCCCGTCAGTGCTCTTGGCTCCAGATGCAGGGACATCCAGCGGAGAGACAGCAACAGCAGGGCAGACACGTGGAGGTGGTTAGAAGGAATGCGCTGAAGAACATAAACATCAGCCAGTAGGAAGCCTTGCTGGCCAACATCTGCTCCTAGTTACCCAGTAAAGGCGGGTGGTTAGATCCTGTGTCTTTTGACACTGTCAAGTCATGCAATATTAAGAAGAGATGAGGATTCTGTGGGAGATTATTTTCCTTACCAAATTGTGATCGCTGCACAGCTGAATTATGACACACAGCAGTTAGGTTGAAGTCAATGTTGAGTACTTGTGTTTACATATTCAATACATCTGAGTAAAATCCAATTAATATGGAGTTATCGCTGCACCTCTGGGAGATGCATAACTCAATTCTCTCTAAACAAAATGCTAATTTATTTTGAATCAAATCATTGAATTTGGCTTAGGTAATTTGAATCGAACAGTCGCTTTTCACACATTATTTCTTTGCCCAAGTGGAAAACTGTGGTGTGCTTTTTAATGGGTAATCTTGTACAAACACATTACCAAATCATGATGGATTGCTCTGCTTCTACACATGCGATGCAGTGCAACAGGGCAGATCTCCTGCAGGTCCCCATGGATCCCATAAAAAATAAAAGTGTTAGAGATAACACTATCTACCCTTAGGCATGAATGGGAATGAGGTCCCAGAAACTCTAACAAGAATTGGGGGGAAAAAAGGTTCTCTGCTTGTTTTACGACCTTGGGAACTACTTGATCTGCATCACCTCTACTACTTTTTACAAAGTTACAAGAATTTACACTAGGAAAGAAAACCCAAGACCCAACTCATGTGTACACACAATTATAAATATTGCATATTTGCATCGAAGCTACCAAACCAACTAAAGATTTTGTTTTCAGAGCAGAGATGATACCATTGCATCTTTGCAAGTCATGCAATATTAAGAAGAGATGAGGATTCTGTGGGAGAGTATTTTCCTTACCAAATTGTGATCGCTGCACAGCTGTATTATGACACGCAGTAGTTCAAAGTCAAAGAAGTCAAAGAATTGCCATTGCTTAACCCTCTGGAAATAAAAAATCTCCTGAAAGTAGAATCCCATCCAATATGCCATCAATTCCTTACTTTCAATTCCCTTCTTGCCAGGATAATAAAAGGTGTTTCTCACCTTAAACTCAGACAGGTTGATAGGCAGAAAGTGATGAATGTGCCTGACCTCTTTCTTCACAAGGCCCTAAACTTTGGAGTCTTTGTGCTTTGATTCAGTGAATGTTCATAGTTAACATTCTTGTTATTATGCTATTGCCAAGACAAATTATGATAATGCTAAGGTAGGCTATTTTAAATAGTTGAAATGACCACAGTCAAACCCTTTAACCCGGGAGAGAATAAATCAAGAAAACACAGTTTGGATATGGTCAGGGATGGGGATGCCTTTGTGTTAAAACATGCAGTTAGGAAATTGGGGACTGAGCATAAAAGACTTGAAATGTAGTCAGGAAATGCATGTTTTTCAAAAATGAGGAGAAAAGATGTTGTATACATGTCTGCATAGAAGCATATAAATGATGCAGCAAATAGCATATTTTCCTCCCAGCAAAGCCAATGTGTCACTTCACACGTGCCGTTCCTATTAGCCATCACTCAGCTCACTGAAGGGTCATTACCAAACTACCACACATTACTGAACTGGAGAAACATGTTATTGCAAATTTTACATATACAAAATACTCAAAATGCACAAAAGCAGAATATCAGAACCGAGAAAAACATTTGCAAGGAGAACTGAGAAACTTGTTTTAGTGCTGGGGACCACACCCACCCAAGCATGTGCATTCAAACCCCCACGGCCACCCACAGCCTCAGGCGACAACCTGCCTTCTCACTTCAGAGAAAACTGTTGAGCCCCACAGCTAATTAGCATTTACCGATGCAATTCTATGGGTCCGTGTAATCCTCCACACAGTTTGGTCTGTCCTGACAGTTTGATTGTTTTGTTTTTGTTTCAAATCCATCGCAATTCTAACTCGAAAATGTTGAAACTGTTCACAATGTTAGTTTTGATACACATACTAAATAAAACATAAACGATGCACTGTGTCTTTATTGTGCTGATGACATATTTTAATTAAATACCTCAACATGACAACGAATCAAGTCTATTTTAATCACACATGATCCATATCAAGGTGTTTTTTTATCTTTCACTCTAGCTATCCTTGTCTGTCCTTGTCGGTGGTGTTCTGATTTGAAATGTCCTTAAAATGTGGGACCACGAAGCCCTTTGAGACGGCAACTGCGATAAAGAGCTATGCAAATACTGTATATTTGACTTGGCTTGAATATGGATGAACATTTGTAGTGTTCCTCTATCACCAAAAAATAAATGTGCATCTGTGCAATGTGAAATCTGTTTATAGGTGGACACCCGGTCTCAGCCAAATGGTTAAAATAGTTGTATGGTAGGCATTAACCTTTAGACCAGTGTTAGGTCAGTGTTATTGGTTGGACCTGGAGAGTTCAATCAGCGCGACAGACGCTGTCTCCTCACTTTACCTTTGATCTTTTACTCACCAGAGTCTATGTCTGTCCCCCTGGATCTCCATAAGAGCCGAGCTTAACTCAGTTGCCTGTATATCACGTTTTCACTTGACCACAGCTACTTCTGCTGTTTAGAATGCCAACATGGCAGCTGTCGGTGCACCAAACAAGAACAGACATAATACGACATTCTCTACATCAAGTTCACAATAACCTTAGGAAGTTCATACAGAGACCTTGCAGCAATTATCCCAATTAGACTATTTTTGCCAGTGTTAAAGTTAAACCCCATATCAGGAAGAGAACAATTAGAGAATCACGCAGTTTGGTAAGCTATTTGTTGATAAAAGTCTGGGCAAGGGTGCCTGTCTTAAAAACATATGAGGTTGACTATGTTGAGTTTAAAACCTGCAAATAAGAAATTGCAGACTGAGTATAAAAAATGGGGGGAACAGGGTGCGTATATATCTGAATGGTGTCATGGGATGCATGCAAATTATGTTGTAACTTGCATATTTACCTCCAAAAGAAACAACACTTCAGACATGCTATTCCTATTACGATCACACAGTCTGTCCATTAAGCTTAGTGAGGTGTCAGTCTTACCAAACAAAACAAAACCTAGGACTACAGTAGGTTTAGGATGTTGACACATCTCCATCTGGTCTCAGTATAAGTTACTATTCTGGTATGCATTGAGGCTTGCAATGATAGGCTTGTTGGTGTGTCACCACCACTAAAAGCTGGGGAAGTTTTGTGATGCAACCCCAGAGAATGTTAAAACTCCTTGACATCAGCCATAATACATTTTAGAAGTTGAATACTGAAATTGTCTACCGCGAAGAGTTGTCTAATCAGACCACATCATCACAAAGCCCCTGCTGATATGACCAAAATGACGCCTTGTAATCAGGGCTTCACACACACATTGGCACATTGTTCCTTGCACACTTCCACACCACCATAATGATAGATAGATAGATGGATAGATAGATAGATAGATAGATAGATAGATAGATAGATAGATCGCTAGATAGATAGATAGACACAGATAGATACGTAGATGATACGTAGATAGATACGTAGATAGATACATAGATAGATACGTAGATAGATACGTAGATAGATACGTAGATAAATACGTAGATAGATAGATAGATACATAGATACGTA
>OMKR01038139.1:0-10416 GCA_900302355.1 Cyttopsis rosea | reverse complement strand
TTCCTCACTCCCCCTTTCTTCCTCCTTCCTTCCTTCCTGCCTCTGCTCCTCCCTTTCTTCCTTCATCTTTGTGACATAGTTCTGGATTCCATGTTCATGACTTAGCAATGTTAACAAAAACGAATCAAAGTTTATTATTACGCGTGTCTAAATTGCGCCAAATTCTACACTGCACGTCCTTGGGTCCCCAGCGGCATGCCTGCCAAGTACACCGGATGAACGGTTGTCAAGATAATCGAAGGACATACAAACAGGCAGATTCCTTCTTTTAGTAGATAGATAATGGCCGACTAATACTTTCAGTGTAAAGCTTGAGCTTGTTCTGAGGAACACACACAGCTGCTACTGTGCAATTTTGATCTTGCAACACAAGAGCTGTTTCCATTATTTCTGTATTTTAAATGGGATTTGAAAAATGTTCACGGCACACCTGGCGAGCTCTCGCGGCACCCTTGTGTGCCGCGGCGCCGTAGAAAAACATTAGCAAAGAAATTTACAAAGCGGAGTGATAAATGTTGCATTAAGGCTTAAACAGGCTAAACAGTACAATTCTGTTAGTTTGAAGTGGAGCTTTTCAACAACCTCTGACCTCCAGGGCATTCACACTGCTTCAAATCATTGTGGCACATTTCCAGTATTTTCAGGCTGCAGCCAAGCTGTTTACTATGTTGCCAAAGAGAACAGTTACACCTACCTTTTGATGTCCTGTGCTAATTCATGCATGAAACTCCGCAGGCAGCACCAGAGCAGTGTGGATCTGCACACTGCCATGTTGCCTCACGAGCCAGCTCACTGAAGAAGCATTGTCTTTAGTGAGAGAGTTGAGTGTACACTGCTTGGAACAATAATTAAATATACCCTCACAGTTGCTGGCAAGGTAGTAGTATATGGACCTCAGTCCCCACGTCAACCATGAATTATCTTCCATTAAGATTTAGCTTGACCTTTGATATGACATTTTGTCGTAACTTGCATGCCCATGAAAACGAGGTGCATTTTCCAGGGTTCTTACCAGGTCCTTTAAGTGCTTGAATAGTCCTTGAAAAAAAAGGCGATAATTGAAAACCTGTGATATTGCCCCTAGATTTGATATTTAAATCATATTGTAATGTAATAGAAAATCTGATTTCAAATCGATTTTACGACATACATTACGACTGAAATATACATTTCACTTATGATAGTAGATAACAATTAGATTAATTATATATGTATATATACTGTATATTGGGTGTATATATATATATATATAATATGTGTACTAATATAAAAGACAATGAGACTAAGATTAGATTAATTTTAATTAATAAAGATCACATTGAAAATTGCTTATTTGATTTGCCCTAGAAAAAATAAAATGTTTTGCTTAAAAAGTACTTGAAAGTCCTTGAATTTCATTTTGTATTGCCAGTATCAAGATATAGGGAGTAAATGTCTAATTTGTTTGGGAACATTGGGTGAAACCTTGGTCTCTCAAGATTATGTACCAAATGACAAAACCAATAGATTTAATTCCCTGTTCATTATATCTTGAGGCTGGGGATGGACACATGCCACTTTTTCACTGCTAATACACATTACCAAATCCCAAGTATCATCCCTTACTGTGTATCAATTGAATTCATTACATTTACTAAACAGCCTATTCTTCTATAATAAGCAAAAATATATTTCTTTAATATCTGACATGTTTGATATGGCTGGTGCTATCGGATTTCTGTTTTGGGAATATTCTCAGATACAGTAAATTATACCAGGTATAGGACTAATACCACTATCCGCATTGTTGAATCCTTACTTGAGGCCCTAAATTAGAACGGCAGTCCACCGGGCTGTTCACCGTTGAGTGTTGCAGCACTCGCACTCCATTAAAAATGCATGTGTCTTTGTTTAAGCTCAGCTGCTCTGCCTACAGATCAGTGGGTGCAGTATTTTCTTTCTCCACCAACATGCAACCAGTGATGGGGAGGAAAACGTGACGAGTATATGTATTTTTTTTAATATTGTGTGGTCTACCACAGTGTTTAGTTTCCTCACCTATGAAGGTTTTGAAGTTCCCCCAGCACCCAGTGGGTCTTATCTTAAACCATGTCTTTTAAAAAATATAAACAATTCACATTTTAGATACGCAGGCTCATAAATTGCCAGCTTGATCGATTGAGTGTAAAGAAATTGAATGTGAATATTGATTCAGCAGACCGTAAGGCCAAAAATAACATTGCGACACTTGAGTGAATACATTTTTATTTTCCCCATCCCTAATGACCACTATTCGGCCATGGTGATCTGGTAGCAGAAGAGATTATTATGTTACAGTGGTGAGGGATGCTCTTTTGGCCAGCCAGCATGGAGTGCTGTTAATAGCTTTGAGATTGTCTTGTACTGAAATTACCTTATATAAGCTGTTCTTACAGTTCCACTTTTTTCCAGCGCCTAGCTCCCATTTGATAATCTCCCCTATAGTTTTATTGAAATCTTTGCCAAATTTGCCAATTTGTAGTCTATACTGTAACACTATTTTAACTTCCTTCTTCCTTAGTGTAGGTTCTGTAAAACCTAATTCGACAGACTGCTACAAAATTTTATTTGCACAACATTATCTAATGGATTTGGTAGCAAATAGTATGACCTTTTTTAATTGTCAAACAAACGATTCATGCGTTTCTAACTTGCTTAATAGCAGTATAGCACTACGACCCCACTGAGCAAGGAAGAAGAATATATAAAATTTTTGGATGGCCCCCTCTTTATTGATGAGAAAATGTTGAGTTCTGAAAGTTGCAGCATTGCAGTAGTTCCCTTGATGTTTCATTAATTTATTTTTCTTTCCTTAATCTTTGAGCCCATATCACAAAGGGGGGGCAATACAAACTTTGATCTTTGAGACCTGGTCGAAATGAAATCCTGCTAAAATGTGTACCGATTCCTCTCTCTTCTCTCAGGTGGCCAAAGAGTTTGGATTCAATTCCAACGGCTTCTCAATCTACCTGAACCGCAACAAGACTGGTGAGATCCTGTCCCAGAACAAGACCCTTAGCCTCCTCAAGATCAAGTGAGTGATAAATAAATACATATATATTTTATGCACAAAACAAAGAACAAGACAACAAGCTATTCTTTCCTTTTACCCCTCCCCTGTAGGCATGGCGATATGCTGTTCCTGTTTCCTTCAGGCTCCCACGGGGCCTCCGGAGAAGTCATGGACACGGCCACCCCACACTCATCTTCATCAATACCCTCCACCTCCTTCGCACCTTTGCCCTCTTCCTCCTCCTCCATGCTTCCACGCTCCCACTCGGCGTTCTCCCAGATCCAGGAGGACGAGATCGATCAGTTCCTGACCAAGCAGGATGGCAAGATATACAGGAACAGAGATCCACAGCTGTACGGAAAACACCCCACTACACATCTGTTATTGATGTTGTTAAATTGTGTTAGTTTTTTTTTGTCCATAATATAACAGAAAATATATAACAACTTAAACTTAATAAATACCTTGTCTAGTCTTTACTTTTTTGAGTCAAATAAGACAAATAAGTATAGTTAACTACCTAAATTATTAGATTCTAACAAATGTTTAAAAAAATACTTTCCTACTACTACTTGAAGGGCATCTGTTCTTTATCCAGGTCGGCAGGATAGGAATGCTGGGAGATTTATCATTATAATATCTTATCTGGCCAATTTTAAACTTATTTCACATCGTATTCTTCTACTTGTTACAGGTGTCGGCACGGTGTTCTGGGAAAGTGTGTGCACTGTGTACCATTAGAGGTAACCCCCCCCTCGTGCTTTTTTTTTTCTCTTTTCAGGGATGCACAGACACCCATATGGGTCCCGGAGTTTATATTAACTCTGTGACGGTGTCATGACGGATCTGAATTTGTTTAAAAATCCTGTGAATAAATCAATTACTGAAAATAATTAACACACAGGGTCTTCAAAATCAGTGATCTTGCCGTCACTGTAATTGGAAAATGTCGTATTGAAAGTATTTGTATCTGTACGCTGTATCCTCCAGTACCCACGAGAGAAAATGGTGTCAGTGCATCCCCAATTTAGTCTCCTATGATGGGACATAATGTTGACATCTATACAAAATCAAAACAAAACAAAACAAAGAAAAATGTTTGGCGTGTTTCTCCTCACACCACCTGCCACTGTCTTCTTCACCAGCCTTTTGACGAAGACTACTTGAACCACTTGGACCCTCCGGTCAAGCACATGTCATTCCACGCCTACATTCGCAAGCTGACCGGTGGAGCAGACAAGTAAGTGCCAGAATCGGCTACTGTTAAATCCCCTCTGTGCCAAAACCCGAGAGCTGCCCGACAAATATTCACCTCCTTCTGAACACTGCAGAGGGAAGTTTGCAGCCCTGGAGAACATCAGATGTAAGATCAAGTCCGGTTGTGAAGGCCACCCCCCGTGGCCCGAGGGGATCTGCACCAAGTGCCAGCCCAGCGCCATCACCCTCAACAGACAGGTGCGGGTCTGCAACACACACACAGAGACACCACTTTTTTTTTTTTTTTTTTTTTTTTTGTATTCCGGGGATTGAAAAGGATGTGAACCACCGGTGGTTATTTAGAATAAGAAAACTAATGTGATAAGCAGCCGTTAGTCGGGATTAGCATATCCGGACGTCTGTGCTTTCACAACCTGGGTGTCTCCAGGTCCTTAAAATGTCTTCAATTCATTAAATACTATTGAATTTAGGTCTTAATTTCACCATAAACATTTCAGCAGATTTTCTTTCAGTCCAGTTCTTCTGTATCATAGTCAACATAAAACCCGAAGTCTACCACAATTGTAGATAGAGAGAGATCCAAGAAAATACTTCACTTCCTTGTTATCTGACCTAAAGAAAACTGTTATAATAAGAGTATAGAATCATCCATCTTTCATAACCTCCCCCGTTTCTACCTAATGCTTACCTCTGTCCTGTACCAAATATATAATACTTAACTTTAAAATTTAACGCCAGTACTTTGAGTAAGAGAGATGATTGGTCCAAATGTGAGTCTTGCATATTGTTAAGGTTTGTCTTAAAAGCATTACATTTGAACTCTATACCTGCAGACACCATGCATCACTGTAAGAATTTGTAAGAATAAAATTGGGTTGTTTTATTTATCAGTGATGGTAGTGACACCTTGACAGAACATGAGCACAGATATAAATACATGGTCATTAAGAACAGATTCAAAGGCATATTTTCGCGTAGCATACACACATTACACATGACACCTTTCCGACACGTGAAGATGTTGAATATCGTTTGTACTCTTTATTATTTTTCCCTTCTAATCCCAGAAATACAGGCACGTGGACAATATCATGTTTGAGAACCACACCATTGCTGACCGCTTCCTAGACTTCTGGAGGAAGACGGGGAGCCAGAGAATGGGCTACCTGTATGGCCGCTACACCGAGCACAAAGACATACCTCTGGCCATCAGAGCAGAAGTGGCTGCCATCTACGAGCCCCCACAGGTCAGTGCCAACCCCTATCCAAATTGCTGGGATTTGGATATTGCGAAGACAACAAGCCAGGGGTTTTGCCATGAATCTATGAATGAATTTCTGCCTGAATACCCGTGCTGAGAGAAATCAATTAATTGTCAGGTCATTCATGAATTATACAGGTCAGTGCTGTGCAGTGCTAGAGCTCTCAGGAGTCCAGAAAGCTACAGCATAGTTTTGTTTGGCGGCTGGAGGCTTGACCATGCAAGACTTTTGGATAACATTCTTGTGAATATGTTGCGCATATCGGACAATAAACCCTGGAATTAATCCGAGAAGTAGAATTGTGCTACAAATAAGAACAAGTTGAAGTTGTGGTCACACTTGCATGTTAAAAAATAGTTCATGCTAAGGCAGTTTACCAACACAAAGGTCCACTGCTCATCTATAGAGCTGCAGTAAGTTTAGCAAACCACGAGGGGGCAGTGAATTTACTCTCAAAGATGGCCAAATTTAAACCAAAGCTCAGTAGTTCTGAATGTTGAGATAATCATGCGGTTATCCTCTCATTTTGTTAATTCCTTTTGGAGACCGGAGCATCATAATTTCAGTAAATGCTGTTATTAACATTCATGTGGTCATAAATCCTGTAAAATAGAAGTTTATCAGTTGCTTTGAGTATACAATTACCGTTATTTGATTAAGTACTACCCAATAAGCAAACTATCCTTACTCTACTTTACACTATTCAATTAGTCGTAAATATAATAAAATTTCTATATTTTTTTGCTTTCTTACAGAATGCTACTCAAAACAGCCTGGAATTGTTGGAGGATCCCAAGGCTGCGGCTGTGGAGGAAATCGCTGCAAAATTGGGCTTATGCAAGGTTGGTCTGCTCCCCGCAGCCCACTCTGTTGTGTAACCACTGATCTGACTAAATGGCAACGCCTCCAGAGTCATATCTAGTTTACAGTGTTGTGTATGTATGATACAGTAATGAAACCCACTGACAGGAGTCCAGTATGTCAATTCCAGAATCCATCACACTAGATGGCCCATCTTTTTCAGACTTGTGGAGCAGCTCTCTCCGGGTGGGGCTATTCTCAGAATTCCTTTAGCCTCTCACACTTGGAGCGTAAAGAACTTCCATATGTTGACCCGGTCTAGTACCAAGCCACTAAATCACATACGCATCCTTCTTTTTTTCTTTTTTTTTAACATAAATTCTGATTTTACTGTGTTGTCCAGTCCGTACACTTTCTAATCTCTGAGGCCCCGATTGAACTGACCCTTTGTTGCATGTGAACTTGATATATCTGGATGTCAGGTTCCTGGTAATAGCCGATGCTGTTTATCGGGTATTTGTTATTTTTCTGTATCATCTATCCTTTAGGTGGGCTGGATCTTCACTGACCTGCTCTCAGAGGACACCAGGATAGGTACCGTACGTTACTCTAGAAACAAGGTGAGGTTGCATCCAACTCGAGGGAGGCACAGATTCAGGCCATACCAGTAGCACGCTCTTCTTTTCGATTTGTTTAACATCTTTTAGAAATTGTTGCTCTTTCCTGTGAACAGGACACTTACTACTTGAGCGCAGAGGAGTGCATCACAGCCGGATACTTTCAGAATCTACATTCAAATCCCTGCAGACTGTCCAGGGACGGCCATTTCGGCTCCAAGTTTGTCACAGTGGTGGCGACAGGTGAGGTGTTGGCAGATGCACTTTGTGCAACTGCTTTCCAGCTCCTTCTGTAACATTGTGGTTAAATGTATCCTACTATGTCTAATTTCCATCTATTGTTGTTTGTAACTGGTAAATTGAGTATTGGAAAAGTAGAGGAGTCTCCCGGAGTCAAAGCTGCATTTTGCTTGGGCTTATCACAAACAGCTGCTGAGGTGTAGTGGTGGTTACATGAGTAACAGTTGGAAAGCAGCTGATCCAAAAGCGGCGGGGAACTTAACGTCATTGCATTAACTTGTGCAGTGCCCATTCAAACATGCCTGTTCGGAAGGGGCTAATAAGGACAGAGCACCTTCCCCCCTTTCTTCCTCCCACCCTTGATTCTTCTATCCTTCTCTCCTTCCTTCCGTCCTACCTTCCTTCCATCCTGTACTGCCCGTTCCAAACATTCCTGTTCAGAATTCTTCCTTTGTGACATAGTTCCAGATTGCACATGAATCAAAGTTTATTAATATTACACATGTCACCTGTCCAAATTGCACCAAATTCAACACTGGACGTCCCTGGGTCCCCTGCAACACACCCGCCAAGCGTGAAGTAAATCGGATGAACGGTTATTGAGATAATCGAAGGACATACAGAAAGACAGACAGTTTCCTCGCATTATTAGATTATGCGTGTCCAAATTCGACACCGCACATCCTTGGGTCCCTGGAAGAGGTCAGTGTCATCATACCGTGCAAGGTTGCGATTGACATGGTGTGCCACTTCCTGATGGCGCGCGTCGTGCCTGCTCGCTGCACAGGGGTCTCCTCCACGCACGTGCGACGTTGAAGGTCATGCGGCTGGCGCGGTCTCTTCCGCCCTCAGGTTAGCAATGCGCGCAGCGTTGCTTGCCAGGCTTACATCTCGTGCTTCGTCTGGCTCGGCTGAACGTGCACGGCGCTTTGCCTCGCGCATCCGCTCCCGCTGGCGTCTCGTTCAGTCCCGAACAGGACCAGTGTATATATAGACGGGCATAGACAGACATGTTGTCACAAAGCTAAGATGTCACAGAGCTCATTGGGGGGAGGCCAGACAAAGGACCTTCCTTCCCCCTTCCTCACTTCCCCCTTCTTCCTCCTTCCTTCCGTTGCTCCTCCCTTTCTTTCTTCTTTGTGACAGAGTTCCGGATTCCACATTCATGAATAGTAATGGTAACAACTAATCAAACTTCATTAATATTACACATGTCACATGTCCAAATTGCACGTCCTTGGGTCCCCAGCAATACACCTGCTGAGCGTGAAGTAGATCGGATGAACGGTTGTCGAGATAATCGAAGGACAGACGGACAGATTCATTCCTTTTATAGTTAAAAGATGAGGCTCTATGAAATGCCAATATTCTGAATACAAGACTCACAAGTTTTTGGACTATGAATAGCTCACCACTGCCGTAGACGTGGGAATACCGGCGTAGTTAACGCTGAACCATGTCTCGGCCTCTAAGGCTGCTTTTCTCACCTTTTAACTCCTTTAATTTTTATTATGCTGTGTTTCTATGGTATTTCAGACCAACTAGTTTGAACTTTTTTCCTACAGTACGTTGCAACCCATAGATGGATAACAGCAATAGTTATCGTTTTGTTGATTTAGAAACCTGGGCTGGTATTTATAAAATACAAGGAAGAAAACAAAGTTCTATTTGAAATTATTGTCACATTGGAGAATGACTTCTGGCTTTAGCCACCAGCATAAAAACAAGACTTAAGACGGACCTCAGGTGCAGAAATACAGCTGGCTGCTTCTGGACCTTCTTGGATCTTACCCCAGTGTCCCGATTACAGGCGGTCCGGATAACCAGGTGCACTTTGAGGGCTACCAGGTGTCTAACCAGTGCATGGCTCTGGTCAGGGACGAGTGCCTACTGCCCTGTAAAGATGCCCCCGAGCTGGGCTACGCCAAAGAGTCCAGTTCTGAGCAGTACGTACCAGACGTCTTCTTTAAGGTAATCAGCAACCACACGCATCATGCCTGCACAGCTATGATATACATGTGAAGCTCTAGCCTGAAGCTGAATTTGGTCAAGTTAAAATATTAAATGATACCACCTAGAAACACTGTCAAAACAACTATCACAGGTATTGTCCTGGCTAGGACAAAAGCCTCATTCCACAATCAGCATTCAAACAATTCAGTAGTTCCTCGCACGGACCGTCTCTACTTTTTAATTCGTTTTTGCTTCTACCCGACAGGACAAAGACAAATTTGGAAATGACGTCACATTTCTAGCTCGTCCTCTCCCTGTGGAGTACCTTATCATAGATGTAAGTATCGGTTAACAATGATTGCCTGGCAGCTCGGTTGTTGATGGTTAAAGGACCATTCCGGTGTCAAATTGAATTTTAGACGTTTACTAGTCTGCACACACATTTTAAATTACCTGCCCGTCGGTAAGGAAAAATAGTGTGTGCTGACTATAAATGGCTAAAACTCAATTTGACACCTGTATGGTCCTTAAAGGCCCAGCAGCAGGCACAATTCTCAATTCCACATTTCTACAAGTGTACATAACATTTTAGCCTCTTTATAACTGGAATTTTCCTGATGAATTTGTTTTGCTTTCTGCTTTTGCTTTTGGGCAGATCACCACCACGTTCCCCAAGGACCCTCAGTACACGTTCTCCTCCACACAACGCTTCCCCATAGAGAATCGGGATGTTCTAGGAGAGACGCAAGTAAGCAAGTTAATCCTTTACTTCAAAATACTAAATTGTGTAGTTTTGACATAAATTACACCAACAAAGTCTCAAAGCCTTTTTGATTATATTGTCAAAGAATGTTAAGACACTCTTGAGTAATATAGAAATGACAGAAGCCTTATTATGGTTACTAGCTACTATCATACAACCCCTCGCAAAAATTATGGAATCGGCATACTTGGAGGATGTTCATCCAACTTTTGTACTTCATAGCAAATGAACAAATCACAGATCTGACACAAAACTCCTTTGTTCCACTTCGTAATACTTTTTTCCAGATCAAGTAGAGGAAGGAAATTATGGAATCGCCTTGTAATTTGTATTTCTAAAACAAATACCAGCACAAGTCTGAATATGCAAATTAGTCTCCGGTTAAAGGAGTGTTTGCAGACCTTAATGAAGTCTAGCTCATTAAGGTCTGCAAACACTCCCTTTGAAGGGAAACATGGCTCCAAGAAGAGAGCTGTCTATCGAAACAATGGAAAGGATTATCAAACTCCTTCAAGAAGGAAATCCAACACA
>OMKR01038135.1:0-10690 GCA_900302355.1 Cyttopsis rosea | reverse complement strand
GACTTCTGTGCACACACACACACACACACACACACACACACACACACACACAGGCATAATTGTATATAAATGCAAATAAAGCTAAAAAAGTTAAAAAATGCTCAAAAAGCTAATAAAACGTAGGAATGGATGTGGTGGAAGGAAGTGGAAGAAGTAGAAGAATGATGATGGAGGAGTGGTAGGAGAAGAAATACGAGTAGAAAAGAAAGGAAGTTCAGGAAAAAATATGTAAAAATGTAAAATACGTACAAATAAAAAATATTAAAATAAACACCAAAGTAGGCCGCGATGGAGTTGGGTTAAAAGTTCAGCAAGGAACAAAAGGAACAAACAGAATACATCAGAGAGGGATGAACAGAGTGACAGAGAGAGAGAGGGAACACAGAACAGCATTCTGCTCGAACCCAAGTCAAGCGGGGAGCAAGGTGCCCACTTTGATTTTCCCACACTCCCCGGCTCTTCAAAGAGTTGTCATGCCGACAGCGGTTTGCGGCTGCCGTAATTGGCCGAGACGTGGGATAAAACACACCTGCCATTTTGTAGCTGCTAGTTGTCCCTAAAAGCGCTGGTTCCCGCTTATCAAAGACAGTTTCACAGCTCCAACAATAGCACCATTCACCCCCACGCCCAGCGCCGCTGGCTGCTTTGCTACCGATTTGCACACTTCCATCTGATTTGGCCAGGCGGCACAGAGAGTGTGTGGTGTGTTTGTGTGCGTGTGTAAGAGTGACTGGGTGAGAATATGAGAGTGAATGTGTCCTAATGCCCTATTAAGACTGGGTGAGACTACATATCGGCTGGGATTTTGGTTATCACAATATTGTGATATATAGATAAATGCTTTGTTTAAGGAGAATTACAGTAAAGTAATGCAGTTTTCTGAACTTCAGTGTCCCAGATAAAAAGAAAATATTAACAATAATCGATACCCTGATACGATTCAGTTCAATTGTTTTCTTATGAAATTAAATACCTGAACTGAAACATTTCATTTCTGCATTATTCTGAATTTGTTCCAAGAAATATTTCTGTTTTTGTTGCTAGCAATTTTCATTATGAATAAAATGTCAATATATTGATATAGAATCATATCATGAGCCATCTCATCAATATCCGATTGAATCAATATTGAATCAAATTGTGACCCTGTGTACTGAAATTTAATTGGGAGATCCTGCCCAATCAACCACCCACCTGCTTGGTCATAATATTAAATTATGAAAGATTTTTGTTAAATATTTATTTGTAAATATCTTGTGAAAGCACCAATAATCATGGCCAAAATATCGTCAAATTATCGATAGAGGCATTGGACAAAAGAGTAATTAGTGTGTGTTGCATGAGTAGGGCTGGACAATACGGAAGAATTCAATAATGAATTTACACGTGTGTCGACATCATCACAATATGTGCTGATGAACTTAAAATCCCATCTTAAAATGTATCCTGATTGTGATCTGAGGCCAACAAGCCATGTTCCCTTTAAGCCAACAGCCCTTCAGCCAATCAGAGCGCTGCGGCTCGTAGACCCCAGAGTGCTGTCGCTTCCCCCTGCATGTTCACCCCCCAGTCCATCCCGCTGTAGACGAGCTCAGACAGAAGCTCATTAGGTTACGGAGGCACGGATGCAGTGTTTTTCAAACCAAGTACCAGTACTTCTGGGTACTTGCTGATACTGAGTCGTCAAATTTTCATTTTCAGTCAAAATAAGACCCTGTGTGTTCTTTTTTATGCAAAGATATATTTAGACTTTCACCCCTGTCCTGTTTGTTGCGTTTGATTCATTTAGTTTAGGTTTTTTTTCACCCAGTTTGGAAAAAGTATTTTGTTTGTGTGACTGGATCATGCAGCCTCTACCATCACTTTCTCAGAGGACCAGAATTGGAAACTCACCTTCTTCGACTCCTTTGGTGTCTTGGGCGTCTTCTTCTTCTTCATCTTCTTGTCGTCCTGCTCAGGGTCGGAGGTTATGGCTGGGTTGTCTATCCCTCCCTTCCAGGGGTCCGCGGGGGACAACAGGGGGTCTTCCTCGCTGCCTCTGTGTGCCCGCCCCTTCTTCTTCTTCTGTGTGGCGGGCCCGGACTCCTCCCCATCGCTGTCCGAGTGGAAGCGCCGCTGGTAGGCCTTTGTTTTGCTGAACAGAATCTTGGAACGGTGTTTGTACTTGGAGGGCCGCCGGCCAGCCTGCGACTTCCTGTCAAAGCCGTTCTCTTCCTCCGCCTGCAGGCCGCCAAAAGAGTTGCGTATTTTGACCATGCGGCTGTGTGCGTCCTCTGGCACTGCGTATGTGTCGTCATTACTGAAGCCCTTGGACCGAAGCAGCGTGTCCGCCGGGTCTGCATAGTTGTCCGAGGCCTCCCCATCATCCACGTGTCCCAGGGTGCCACGGGGGGTCCGCCTGTTGCTGCGCATGCCCGCCTCGATGGTGCGGAGGAGGTTGGGGTCCAGTTTCTTCACATTGGGCTTGGGGAGGATGGGTTTGGGTCGGACAGGTGGAGGCACTTTGTGGTTGCGCTCGTGCTCACTGATGGGCGTGCTGTGGACCGGGTACTCATTCCCCTCCAGGTCGATGCGGCACTTGGCCCGGTCGCTGGCCGTCGGGAGCAGCTGTACATCATCACCGATCGGGCTGTAAGGCGGAGGGGCCTCCGTATCGTCCTCCGAGTCGGGGTAGTACGGGTTGTAGGCAGGGGAGTGGCTGTGCGGGGAGGTGGGGAAGACATCCTCACTGGCACCGGTAGTGCACTCCCGTGATGAGCTGTCCAACAGGAAGGAGCTCTCGATGTTCTGCTTCTTCTCCAGCACCTCGTTGAAGAAAGGAGTGAACACCTCTGTCTGCCGGTGGTACTGCGACAGAGAGTACAGCGCCGTGAACTTGGCGGCGATCTCTGTGGCGATGTGCTCGCCCTCTGTCATCAGCTCCTTGATGGCATCGTTCTCAAAGAAGTCAGCCTGGCTGTCTGTGATGGCCACCATCTGGACGGGGATGACGTCATTGACCTCAGCGAGGAACGCCCGCAGGGTTGCCATGGAGGCCTTGCGTTTGGCAGAGTAGACCAGGATGTAGCCGTGCACCAGCTCGTCTTTGCGCACGCCGATGGAGGAGTGGTAGGAGAGGACGGTGACCTGGATCCTCCTCCTGCTGTCACCAATGATCTTGTCTAGGATCAGCGTATTGCTCTGGCCCGGCAGGCCGGCGCTGCAGCAGTGGGAGTCCAGGAAGGGTGAGAGGATGAGGTCCACACTGAAGGGGTCCCAGCACATGGCGCACATGACTATCCGGAGGTCTGTCTCAGACATGTCTTTGATGGAGGGCAGGGGGCTCTGGAAGTCAAAGTTGTGCTTCAGGCCCTCCAGCACCGCCCGCAGTGCCTGTTTGATTTGGAACTCATTGAATTTCCGTGGAAACGCCCCCGAGGGGGTGTCCACGAAGGTGCACTGCAGCTTATTGGCCAGCTGCTGACCCTGGTGCCTCAGGATGGGCATGTTTTTACAAACCGTGTCCCTCTGATTGGCCAAGATGAGGATAAACGGCAGAGGCTGTGCAAACCTTTCCCTCCTGTTCTGTGCTATCTCGGCCCGAATCCTTCCTATGCAATCTCCTACACAGTTGAGCGTTTCAATGGAGTTGAATACACAAAAGCAGCCATGTGGTTTGAAGGTGGAGACCCACGTGTGGCTGAAAAGCAGCGTGGAGTTGACATCCACGGGGAGAAGTTCCAGTTCGTAGATTTTTCCGTCCAGGGTGTACTCATCGTCTGTAGACTGTGCTCGAATCTCGTTGGCCAGTTCCTGGGCAAGCCCCTCCCTCCCCAGAAGGCACAGATTTATCTTATCAATGCTAGCGATGTTGTAGTAGAGATTGGAGCGCCCGTGGTCTAGCTGCACCAGCCTGTTTGCCAAGACCTGTTCCACTTTGAGGTCCACACAGCTCTGCCCGCTCAGGCATGTCTCCTTGGTGGGGTGGTAAACAAAGCCAATGTGCTTGAGGAGCAGGGACTCCCGGTCGGGCGCAAGCTTCTGCAGCGCTCTGTATCTGGGCTCTTCGCTCAACACGCTGTGTATCTCGCTCATCTTGTCGCAGCTTGGTGTGGCATTCAGATCCAAGTCGTAGAAGAGCTCAGCGTGCTCGAAAAGCATTTCCTGAAATTCCTCCTTGGCCCGCTCGACGATTTCCTGTTGGTGGCTGCTGTAAACGTCCCTCCTATCAGATTCTGTGATGTACTTGTAGGCCTCATCCTCCATAACAAAGCACATGACCTCCTCCCATGGCTGTCCCGGGCTGATGAAGTGAACCCTGTCCAAGGTCTTCTTGAACCTCTCCTTCATCTCCACCCGCCTCTTCTCTGAGAACAGGTGCTGCACATGTTTCTGGTAGATCCTTTCGCCATCAGGCGTGTCCAGGAGGTCAAAGGGCACGCGGCGGTCGTTGTTGTCAATGTGGTCCGTTTCGTCCCACGGCGGGTGCTCCAGGACCACAAACCAGTACTGGAAATCGTGTCGGCTCCGGATGAGGCTCTGCGCCTCAGGCCAGGTGAGGTGCTCCAGCTCCTCAAGGTTGTTGAGGAGGTTGTGGAGGGTTTTGGGAAGCGTAATTAGGTAATCCTCCCTCCGCCTCCTGATGTGCTCCTGCTTTAGCTGCGCGATGTGCTTGTTAAACATGTTCCGGGCCTTCCGAGAGCCTTCCAATGTGATGAAATCCTCATAGTCCGCCTGCCCCTTCAAAGTGTTTGCCACAGTTTTCCACGTCGTGTGGTAATCTCTAACCGCTTGCATCATCAGCTTCTCGAACCGGTCCGTCATCGTAGCGACCAGCTGCCGCTGGAGCCTGTAGGCCTCCAGGTAGGGCACGGTTTTCGGCTTCCCGCGCGTCTTGTCCATTTGCTGGATCAGCGCGTTGAAGCACATCTCCACATTGACGCCGGTGCGTCCCGATGTCTCCACGACCATCAGGCTCTTCTTGCTGCCGACGAAGGACTGCAGATCCCGCAGGTGCTGGTCTACACACTCGTCACATTTTGTGGCGGCGACCACAACGGGCTTCTTGGACTTGACGAGCTGCGAGTGGAGGCTGCTAACGAACTTCATCTGGTCGTCAAACTTCCTGTTGCAGCCCTTACTAACATCTATGCAGAGCAGGAAGCCGTCAATGTTGAGTTTCCCGTCAGGCATCTGCTTCTGGTCAAAGTCCTGCTCCAGGCCCAGCTGGTCCGTGCAGATGTACATCAGCTTCTCAGCGGACTGGAGTTTGGCAGCGGCTGCCCGTTTGGTGTAGGGCTGCAGGTTGGTGCTCCGGTGCGGGAGGAAAGTTTGGTCGTCAATGAACTCTGTCTGCTCAATGACCTGGATCTTACAATCCAGCCCGTCGTCACCCCGGTGGATCACTTCCCCCCAGTACAGGAAGTGGTCATTGTTGACCACGCGGCCCCCAAAGTCTATTGTGCTGAGCACCGACGTGTGCTCTGAGTAGTAGCTGTCGGCATCTGGGCGAACATAGCGGTTACACAGGCAGGACTTGCCCACGCCACAGTTGCCCTTCTCCTTCTCCGTGCCGGAGAGGCCAACCACACTGACGGCAAACGTAGGGGGGCGAGCATCCTTGTTTTTGGCCATTATGTCCCCCCGGTCATCGCTGACTTGGTCACTTCCAGGAGAAAAGATCAGGAGATCATTCCAGTTCCAGGTTCATCCTGATATATCCCTTTTTAGTGGTGAATCCCTTTCCGCGAGTCTTCTGCTTGTTCTATCCAAGATCCTCTTAAAGCTGGGACAGTGCATCTGACTGTCTCCTTATATCACCTGCCTGCAACACAGACAGAAAGTCATGGTTAGAATTATGTGGGAAGTAAAAAAAACAAAACACATCTGTGACAGTTTTAATCACAGATCCTTATCTTCAGTGTAACAATTATGAATGCGTTTATACGGATTTGGACAATATTGTAGCGTACGCATATTATAACAAGATAATCCTTCACAGAACTTGAAAAAGGTTTTCCATTAGCGTTCCTATTGAAGCCTAACAGAAAGTATGTTCGTTTTGTAAAAATAACAAGGTTTCTCATGTGATGAAATAAATGCAAAGGGGATGCTGTTAAACAACACCAGCACAATGAACACGGTTCTATATCCACAGGCTAAATTCTGTGAGGACGAAAAGCAAAACCAGAAGAAGTTATATAAGAGGAGGGAGAGTCATTTAATCAAGAAACCCTTCTCTGCCGTGTCATTTTTCTCCTCGCAGAGAAAGGAAAGAGCTTTCAACCCATTTGTGCCGAGGAAGGGTAAAAATGGCACGCAACTCCGGCCCTTTGACAGCCGCTGACCTAGAAATGATTTGCCTCGCTGTGGGAATCAAACAGAGAATTCACAGATTCGTAATTTATCAACGCCACAGCCCACAACCAAAAGATTTGAGATAAAATGATAATCTTATCATTTTTACAGATATTGTGATCAGGATTATTAATCCTGGTTGATGTGAGGAGCAGGGATATGTTTGTCTCTTAGCAATTCTGGCCCTTAACATTAATATTCGTTTAGATTAAAACTGGGATTTGAAATGCACAGGTAGATGGAAATGTCTGATTTCTTTATTAGGTTTACAAGGACTACTATTGAGAAAACAGAAATCGTGACATGGGAGCAGTAAAACATTTGAAGCGGTATTTCACAACAAACGCATCAGGCAGCTAATATTACTGTCCCTCTTTGATATCATCAGTTAACCATACTTCCTCAACCCAACCCCTCGATAAGAGCTCAGCAGAGTGATGCTGATAACTTCCGTGCCTCCGCAGCCCTGTATCGTGGTAATTAACCGGCGAATTTTCCTGAAGGCACAGAACAACGTGACACAAGGACAACTGCACCAGGCCACCGGCTTCTGGACACAGAACCAAAAATTCTGAATTTCCCCCTGGCATTCCTTTGGTGGCTTTTGTGATGATGATGTCACCAGTAAGCTGGGCTTTGTGTGGGGAATAGGAGGTCGGGGAGGACAGAGAGAGCCGCAATGACCTTCAACGACAGACACAAAGCTCGTGGAACTTAATCTGAATGGCACAGCGATGACAGTATGTTTGTTTGTTCCTAGAGAGCGAAGTTGTAGTCTAGGGATTAAAATATGGTCCATAGGTGAATGCCAGAGGGGCATAAGATCAAATCCCATAACACATGTATTGAAAATCCCATGCTGAAATGGAGTTTCATACCACTGAACTATACAGTGATGTCAAATATGATGTCAATCAAGTAGGTGGGTCTGGCCGCATATCAAGCATGAGATAATGTTTGACCTCCTCATTCATTTTGGCTTCAAACTGTACCAAGACTGTCACTTTTATTACATAATTTCCTGATCGCAATAATCTGAGCAGATCATGATCTTTTTGTAACATGTATGCATCATCATGTCATGTATTTCCATCAAATTGTAAGGGGATTCTTTTTATGTTAGAAATGTTGCAATGAACAGAATGTGAATTAGATCAGTTTCCATCAGTTGAGTTGACAATTAACTACTGAATTCTACCTGAAATTTTTACAATCTTTAATGCCAATTCCGCAATAGGTCGACTTGTATTATTACACTGTGTCAAGTCAGGTTTATTTATATAGCCCTTAATCACAATACAGTCTCAAAGGGCTTCACAAACCCACATTTCACATAGAAATCAACAGCCTCCCCTAGTCTGAACCCTCATCCGGGCCAGGAAAAACTCCCAGAAAACCCTTTAGCGAAAAAAAGGAAGCCTCGATAGATTTTATTATTATTATGATTATAATTAAACCATATTTTATACTATTATATGTTCATTTTATGCCACTATTATAGTGGCATAAAATGAACAGAAACGACAATTAAATTGTTAATCTCAATTATTTGCATGACAATTAATTGTAAATTAAAGTTTCATGATCATTGCTGCCCTGTGTCTTAATTTCATGACTATACAATACCACAAAATATGAATAATCACCCAGCCCTACAAGAACTTAGGGCAAGACTTCTAACTCTTATTATTAACACAACACACAAACTGGGTTTTTGTTCAAACTAATCTACAAATTCAGCACTGCTCGGGTTTCAGTTTAGATGCCCTGAAACAGAGCAGGAAACAGGTCTTGGCTGTAACTGGCACCTGATGTAAGAGCCCCTCCTCAAACACACCCAGGAAACGTCATGACATCACCGAGCAAACACACCAGCAAGTCTGTCAAGTTTACCAGCCTGAACCACCAGCCACTGTGTGGAGACAGCAGCCACGCCTCACCACAACAGGCAGGAGAGATGGGCCCAAACAGTCCACTCATCCTCCGCTTGTTTTACATGAACATTTGCTTAAAAAAACATTTAGCACTATAGTTCATGGAACTGAGGCCTCTACTTTGAATAAAAGGAGTTTCAGCCATATTGCTCATTATGTCTCCTCTGTAAAACAAGATGGAGATAACAGAAACCCTGTTCATTCCTGGGGAAGTTGCAGTGCCAATAGTTGTGCAAGAAAATAATTGGGATAAGGTGCATAAAAAAACAACAATAGGGATAAAAAGAGTAATAGTGAAAATAATTAAGTATTAATTCCAAATTGAATTTTAGCATTAATATTATGCATAGCCTAATCTGTAGTCACTCAGTCCCAAAGTGGCAGCGTGGCGTAAAACCATTACTTTACACTCGTTCTGAGCGGGTGTGGCAGCTTGAATATTCATGTCACTTTTTGCCACGCTCCGACTTAATATGACCTGGAAATAGTGGACCTTCGATGCAAAAATCAATTATTTGTCAAATATGCAATTCAGTGACTAGAATCCATGCACTGCAGCAGCGAGATAGTAGCAGTAGATATCTTAAAAATGCAGAAAACACTGGAGGTGACTTAAACTTTAGAGAACTAACAGGAAGGGGGCGGACTCAAAGCCCAGGTGGCCAGTTCCATGCCCTGCACACTTTACACCTGACCTATCCACTGGATCACTACACCGCCGCCCACATCCTCCACCACAGCATCACGGGCAGCTAAAAGTGGCCCTTTCCATGACGATTAGACCATTCACTCAGGAGCCGCGAGGAGATTAATCACCTGGCGGGCTGCTTTCAGGGATGACTACATCCCGACTACAACATCATTTGCATACACGCTAAACGGCTTGAAGTTACACTGCTTCCTTTGTAGAACTTCAGTTTCTTTAGGTGGCAGAATACACAGCACCACCGACAGATCAAACGGAGGCAGGCTGCGCTTCAGAAACCGTTTAACTAGGTTTTACAGTCATTAAGCGTTCAAGCGTTCTCCGTCAACATATACGTGGCAGATCTGTTAAAGATCCTTCAGAAACAAAGTTATCTAGGCCACCTGGCAACAACATTTTGCGAGAATGTGTCTTTAAGGATTTATTGAATTAAACTTGTAGAATTTAACGAGTGGAAGAGTCACGCTAAACAAATACGGGCAGGAACATGACACCGTTTGTTCAGACTAAATAACGACGAGGAGCTTTGAAGCCCGATGCCGATGGAAGCCAAGCCGTCTGAAGCATCGGTCTGTAAAACGCTGTTCATGGAAGTTTCTAGTGTTTCCATCAGCCAATGGAAGCGCCAAACGGGAGCAAAAACAACAACACCGTCCACGCCAGAGAACTACTTTCTTTGCCTGTGGTCCACACAGGGGCAGGCGCTTAACAACCACCACCAGCAACCCGCCCTGGTTTTACAGAAGACTGCGAGAAACTAGAACAGACCCATAAACTGGCTGTTCACCTGCCAAAGTTGCTAAAGAGTCGAAAAAAAACGACAAGACTGCCGATTATTTGCTACAGACACGACCATTCGCGATAAATAGCCTCCAAGCACTGCTACGCAAACCAATAACACACGATACACACCATCCTTTAAAAACATCACTATTGGATTATGAACTCACAGTCCTGCCGATTTACCCAATTCTACTGACTGTGTCTTCGCAGACCGAAGAGGCAGGAAGGAGCCTGACGGACTTGATTATTATCTTTCGTTCGATTATTTTCGTTATCGATTCATCGGTCGATTCTTTTTCGACGGTTTCTTTCGTCCAGAAAACGCTGAGAGACGCCGATGGCCGTTCCCCCAAGCGACGGCCTCAAACGTCTGGTTCCGTCCACAACCCAAACACACCCGGTTTGCTGTCACGGGACGAAAGAAACCGGAGAATATTCACATTTATATAAAAAACGACTCGAAAAGGATAAATTGCCAAAATAGTCGGCGATTCATTGAATAGCTGGAGACTGATCGATGAATCGTTGCAGCTCTGATGACACGTCGATGCAGGAAATTATTCACACTCTATTGGCAACAGACCTCAAGCCTGGGGAGAAAATTACTATTCCAGTGGTTCTCAACGTGGGGTCCCGGGACCCCCAGGGGCCTCTTCACGAGAGTCCAGGGGTCCGCAGCAAAATTACTTATTATTATTATTATTACTTGTTAAACTTCACCATCTTTCATTTCCAAGGCGTTGGCCCCGTTGGAGAACACACAATAAGGCTGTTCGGCTCCTAGGGTCCGAATCAGAATCGGATCCAACAATAACAAACAACCTTCTTAGATCTGGTCCCTGATCACACGGGCTCCGTGGCCCAACGTGGGTCGAACTGGGGGGGTCTGGGTGTGAGAAAGCTAGAGAATCACCGATCTATTCCATGTGAC
>OMKR01038121.1:0-15523 GCA_900302355.1 Cyttopsis rosea | reverse complement strand
CAAATAAAACAAACAAGCAAAGTGTTCCACTAGTGAATCAACCATTTGAATCCGTGTGTAAGCTTTTGAAAGTTATAAGTGATAAAAATGAATGAAAATATATTTAATCACATACAAATTATGCTCCGTTAATCTGTAAAATGTTCTACATCATTTTTTTGTCAATGTATTTATCTCTTTGTGTTTTTGCTTTTAAAAATATATAGACAGATTTGCGTTGTATTTGTGGATTTAGAGATGCAGTTGTAATCCAGATTTTGGATTTCGTTACATTTAGTTGAGGATTATGACACAGAATTCCTTCTATACGTTGGATGATGACACATGTTGGTGGTTTGGTTTTCAGAGCAAAAGAAAAGCCACGGACACGGAGGAGGAAGACGACCAGGCTGAGAAGAAGTACAGGAAATGCGAGAAAGCTGGATGTTCCGCCACGTATCCAGTTTGCTTCGCTAGTGCGTCTGAAAGGTATAAGGTTTCCCTCTCGTATTGTGCCTCGCCTGTGTTAAAGGTATTGTGCTGCCTGTGTTAGGAGGTGACTTAGAATGGCTGTCATTCTTCTCTGTCCTAACACTTGTCTGGATGTCCACAGGTGTGCTAAAAATGGGTACACATCTCGCTGGTACCACCTGTCATGTGGCGAGCACTTCTGCAATGAGTGTTTTGATCATTACTACAGAAGGTAAAAAAATATATATGTTATGGAGACCCATAGTTTTATTTCATTAAATGTAGATTTGTCATTTTGACATTGCCAGTAAGGCCATTGGTGTCCCACATCTATCTTAATGGAGGTAAAATTTTTCACATTGGTTTTCAATTCAATGTGCTAACTGTGTTTTGTATTTGTTTGTTTGGGATGTTAGTCACAAAGATGGATATGAGACGTTCGCATCCTGGAAGAAAGTGTGGACCAGCAACGGGAAAAGTGAGCCCAGTCTGAAAGCTTTCATGGCAGATCAGCAGCTGCCGTTCTGGGTAAGGGTGAAGCTCCAGGTTGATGAATGAGTCTCCTTAATTATCACTCAGTCTTCTCTTTAGACGCTGCTTCTCACAGTGGAGTCTACAGACCACTATGGTTCCAAAAAGGTCTTCTGTAGGGGGTCCCTTCAAAAATTGTTTTTAATTTTCTTTTACTACAATTGACATATTTTTTGGGGGGTTTGCAGGGCTCAGGATTAATGGTTTCCCAGCTGCCCTGTTGTTGCACCGGGCACTCAGATTTCGCCCATTGTAAACCACTTTTCAAATGTAAAGGTTTTTTCCTTTACAGAAAATCTCACTATCTGTTTGGAAATTGAAAATGTAATAATCAGGCATCAAAGAAAAACGTTTTAACATAGTTCAAACTGAACAAAACAAGACATGTAATATACAAAAATTCTTGGTATCACTTTCTTCATATTGAAATATTGGTTCAAATTATATAAGATCATTATCACCGAATTATAAAATGATTAACATGCAGCAACCATTTGGTCAGTTGCCAACCAATAGCTGATGCAACCACTTCTAAAAAGTTAGTGTCAGGCCCTGGTTTAGACAGTTCTGTTTAGTTCATCAATCAGAACCTTCTTATGTGAATGTCCCTGTACAAAATATTACCAAATGGTGATCTGTGGACTGATGTCTCTCTGTGTGTTAGTGACATGAATGATTTGTTATTAATTAGGATTGATTTGTAGTCTCTTCTTTTAGCAGTAGTTATTCTTTGGAATGTCATTGCTTTCAGGTTCAGTGCACCAAACCAGACTGTAGGAAGTGGCGTCAGCTGACCAAGGAAATCCAGCTCACTCCCTCCCAAGCGATAACATACCGCTGTGGCATGAAGTTCAACAATGTCAAGGTAAGATAAGAGATTGTATGAGAAATATCCCATCAAATACAATTTTAAATGGCCATAATGTTTGACTTGATGTCATTACTGGAGAATGCATATTAGCCTACCTCAACATAATATAGAATCATATGGAGAGTCTGCACTCGGAGGCCGAGTCAAGTCTGACTCCAAGTCAAGTCTGATACATTATCAAGTCCTAGATGAGGCAGTCGTTCAAAATGCAAGACCGGACACAAAACCGCTTCCATATCCTCCATATCCTCAAGTCCTACAACACAGCCGTTCAAGTTCAAAAGGTGTGTAAACTAGAGCTGCAACTAACAATTTTTTCATTATCAATTAATCTGTCAAATATTTTCTAGATTAATCAATTAGTTGTTTTGTCCATAAAATGTCAGAACATACTGAAAAATGTCGATCACTGTTGGTGATCACCATGGTTTTCACCAGGGTGTAGCACCTATGCCTATCTCCACCTCACTGTCAAGGGATTTTCCATACCTTTTGCAACATGAACAACGGTGAAAATAAAGTTTAATAAGAATAAGATATTCTGATACCTACTAAGCTATAGACTGTTGCATGCTTGCACACAAAGTTTGTTTAAAGGTGCAGTGTGTGGAATTTTGGGGAACAGACATGGAATATAATATTAAGTATGTTTTAACTAGTGTATAATCCCATGACAATTTGAATTGTTTGTTTTCGTTACCTTAGAATTAGCTGTTTATATCTTCATGGGGGCTGGAGCCCCTTCCACGGATGCTGCCACGTTGCACCGCCATGTTTTTCGCGAGTTTTGCGGCCACAGGGGAATTCAGTTGGTTGCTAAATTCTACACACTGCACCTTTAAGACAGGAAAACTCTTCACTATTGACAAGAGGTCAAGCTTACACTGGTGTTGTCCTTGAAATGTTCTTAATGCTCTAATGTTTGTGTTCACAGAGCGAGGGATCGGACCAGTGCTCACAACCAGAAGACCTGGTGAGTCTGATCACTCTTTGACATTTTGACAACTGCGTTGTCAGTGTAATATTAATCATTTCACCCGATATAATATAAACCTTTGAAGAAGGTTTGAGAGAATAAATCCGAGCCTCATCTTTTTGTTGTTTAATTCCTCAGTATTTTAGATTCCGTTGTGCTTTTGTCCACACAGAGAGTGGCCGAGGTGATCGACAGCTGGTGGCATTCCATGCTGATCTTGCCACCGCTGTTCAAGGACAGTCCTGCCAGCCCTTTCCTGGCTGCCTACTACCCCGACTGCGTGGGCATGAGTCCCTCAGGATCCACCAGCACTGTGGCCCAGGCGGAGCTGAGGGCGGAGCACTGTCGAGCCGTGCAACCTCAAAGTGAGAGTCCTGTAATATCACTCACACTGGATGGCTTTCGATTTCAGTTGGGCGATATCGACAAAATCAAATGTCATAATATTTTGACCGAATACCTTGATATAGATGACTATATATATTGGTTCTTTCATAAGATATTTACCCACAAGGGAAACATGTAGTACATCAGTAATGTGGATATTATGACCAAGCAGGTAGAGGCGTTGATTAGAACAGTTTATGAAGTTCAGAAAATGATGTAACTTTACTGTAACGCAGCCTTAAAATCCACATTTAACTATACTACAATATTATGAAAACCAAAATCCCATATATCATCATCTCATATCATGATATCGATAATATACCGACTTATTGTCCAGGCCTAATTTCAATCAATGGTTTTGTTGTACGGAGATGCTATGTTATTATGTTATCTAATTTATTCATTCTTGTGATTTTCAGTTCCCGGGCTATGTCCATACTTCCAGCCCTTCTACCAACCCAATGAGTGTGGAAAGGCTCTGTGTGTGCGGCCGGATATGATGGAGCTGGACGAGCTGTACGAGTTCCCAGAGTTTTCCCGTGATCCCACCATGTACCTGGCTCTGCGCAACCTCATTCTGGCCTCCTGGCATCGGAACTGTAAGGTACAGATTACGAGCGGCCTCATTACAATTAATGATTTTCAGGGTTTGGGCAAGGCAAGTTTATTTGTAAAGCACATTTCATACACAAGAGCAATTCAAAGTGCTTTACATAAGGCAGCAAAGAAGAATAAAAGCTAAAAACAGATTCAAATCTGCACCCACTTTGGTCGTTGGGAGTCTAAACCAGCCTACACACTTAAACATTTAGATAACAATAACATAAATAACATCATCATATGTATTTTTTCCCATATTTTGATTTATTTTTCCATTATTTTCTATATGTGAACATTGGCTATATAACAGCAGAAAGGTGATAATGATAATAATTATTATAATTAAAATTATTATCAGGGTAGTTATAGTAGATCAGGTAATAATAGTGCTGGGTAGTGGGTACCTGTGAATCACATATTAAAAAATGTGGTGGCGTTTCAGTTCCGCAGTGAGTATCTTAATCAATAAAACTTGATGTTGATGAGACATTCATATATCAAAACACCATACAGTATGACCTTTAACTCTCATTTCCTGTATGAAATAAGGAAATTGCTATTGTAAAAATATTTTAGCAACTGGAGTCAAGGTACCGTATCAGTCATTTTTGAGCAATAAACAAAAATACTTATATTTTAAATGTATACCTTTGTGCAGGAGGCCCTGACTGCACAGAAGTGTGCGCCGCACATCATCGTGCGCGGCTTGGTGCGTGTGCGCTGTGTGCAGGAGATGGACCGAGTGCTGCACTTCATGACCAGGAAGGGCTTGATCAACACTGGGGTTCTGGCAGTCAAACAGCCGCTGCTCCCTGAGAGATACCATTCTGTGAGTGTTCATCCTCAACAACAGCACCAAACCCTTTGGCTCAAAACCCAGACATTCCTTTGACATATTCGTTCATCTTTGCAGAAGAATGTGATCGTCATTGGAGCCGGGGCGTCGGGGCTCGCTGCTGCACGGCAACTGCAGAATTTTGGCACTCAGGTAAATTGGCAGAACGTTAGAGAGGACACAAGGTATTTGTGTAGAGAAATATGCATAGATTAAATTACAAGACCATGAATGATTAGATATAACTGAATACATATTTATATCTATCTTCTCTTATATCTATCTTGTCTACCTAATTTATACCCTATCTATCGTTCATCTATGGAGCGACTACTATATTTAATTTTATGTTGGTACAGCAGGTATTGGAGCATATTACACACATTACTGATGGCTGGAGCCCTTACCTGACAGTGATGTGTTTCTCAGGTGGTGGTGCTGGAGGCAAGGGAGAGGATCGGAGGGCGGGTGTGGGACGACACCTCTCTGGGCATCACTGTCGGCCGGGGAGCTCAGATCGTCAATGGCTGTGTGAACAACCCCATCGCTCTGATGTGTGAGCAGGTGAGACGTTTCCAGCGGATGTGTCTAGATTTTCTTATTTTCTTGCCTAGTTAAGCCTTTGCCAAATGCTCTTCCTAACAGTTAAATCAAATTGAATTAAAGATTGTAATTGGATTAGAGGAGAGGTTTATTCTTTTGGCAGACATCCTTATCTTGAGGAAGGGATGATCTGCCTCAGTACCACAGGAAATTTAATAATTAAGGGTGCAAGGTTCTAGTGGCTCTATTTTCTGTGACTTGTGAAGTATATGCTGTTTCCTATATTTATATTATATTTCCTATATTTTTAACACACAAATAATGGCCAAAGTGAAAACAAAAGGGGTTAAAAGATATACAGGTTCTATGATTAGACAAAGATGAAGATGCCTTCTTTTTTTTTACTGAATGACTACCTTTTGACAAGAACAGAAATCTGCATAAATCTCATATCTCAATATCATTCATCTAGATCACAGTTCCAAATGGATTTGAACTCTAGTACAAAATGGACAGCCCGCTGCCCTACACCATATTATTGCAAGTTTCAGTCACCAGATTAATAAGAAAAACTCAATTTGAAGTCTTTATATCTTTGTGTGCAGATGGGCATCAAGATGCACAAGCTGGGAGAGCGGTGCGACCTCTTCCAGGAAGGCGGACGGGCCACCGACCCGGCCATTGACAAGCGGATGGACTTCCACTTCAACGCCATCCTGGATGTGGTGTCCGAGTGGAGGAAGGATAAGTCGCAGAACCAGGACACGCCGCTGGGAGGTGCTGTGGTGCTTTTACAGTAGAACATTTTTATCTGAGCTTCACGTAGTAGAACTTACCAGAACGTCCCTTTCCTACCAGCTACATTACTAGGTTACTTTGCAATGCTGTTGTGAAATGGGCATTAAAAACTTTATGGTTCCCTGTTAATGCACCTCACAGGATACTCATGCAGGTTGTGGGTTAGATGACTTTACGTCATTTAGCATTCCGTCATTAAGTGTTTTCATTCATACATTTGTACTTTACTTATTGGTAGTCGAACCATCTATCAACAAAGGCTACAATAGGAACGGGTAACATTGGTTAAGTCAGTTAAAGTTACAGAAAAAAGGTGCAAAGTTCAATGAAATTTTATAGATCATACTGTTAAGTGTTAATTTCCGTTTAAAAATCTTCAACAAGTGAATTTAACTTTTTTATTATTTTTATTTAAAGCTACATCTTGACCCGCCTTGTTTTTATAAATTTACAGAAAAAGTGCAGGAAGTGTACAAGAACTTTCTACAGGAGTCTGGGATCCAGTTCAGCGAGCTGGAGGAGAAGGTTTTACAATTCCACCTCAGCAACCTGGAGTATGCCTGTGGAAGCACCCTGGACCAGGTCCTTAGACTCCCAAAACCCAACTGCTGTATTATTTTCCACGTCCATTTTCAGTTGTTTGATTAAGAGTAGACAACATGGATGTACGGAGATCTGGAGTGGGCATTTTTTAACTCTCTTTTACCTTTTTGAAAGGTAAAAGAGAATGTGTGAGCACAATACAACTCAAATAATAATCAGACAAAAGAAAAACAATGCAATGTACAAGAAGATCAACAACTATAGACATTCATAAAGCAATATCACTGACTCAGTAAAAAAACACATTTATCATACAGTAAATTTAAAATGAGTGAACATCCATAGTAATGGTAATAATTTGTTCTAGAGTATTCCAGTTTACGGTATACTTTAACTTTGCTAATTTTAGTTAAATTGGGCACAAAAAACATTTTTGTTTCCTCATTTTAGTTACTAAGTGCTATTAACTGACATGCACGATATGATAGTGATGTGCCAAGCAACTCCAAAGCAATGCCAAACTAGACGCCACCAATCCAGTCCTCCTGCACTCTGTTTTCTTTGTAGGTGTCGGCAAGATCCTGGGACCACAACGAGTTTTTTGCTCAGTTCTCAGGAGACCACACACTACTCACAAAGGGCTACGCCACTTTACTCCACAAACTGGCTGAGGGCCTCGACATCCTTACCAAGTGTCCGGTATTTATTTTACCTTTTCGTTTCCCCTCTTTGACAGTCAGTCATCTAGAGTAATCCTCTGAAGGAAATTATTGTTATTGTCTTTAAATGATTTTGGTGATCTTTAGGTTCAGGCTGTCGACTACTCAGGTGATGTCGTCAAAGTTACCTCCTCCAACGGTTCTCAGTTGACGGCACATAAGGTAAAGTGGGGAAGTTATAACAGTGTTGTTATTGTTCTTTGTGCTTTGTAAAATACTTTCTGATTGGCTGGCAGGCATCAGTCAAAATCACTTATTTAATCACTTACTTAATCACAGGGACACCTCAAACATTCTTCTGGTCAATTTCAGTTTAAGTTCACTTCTCTAAATCAATTCTCATGATAGTGGCGTCCCCTTGAGGTGATACCCGTCACACCAGAGAAACCACTGACCACCCCACTGTTTTTAAACTTTTTTTTTTTCCCCCAACTCTACCCTGTGAAAATATTGATGGGGGGGGTTCCTTGCAGATGGACATACTGCAAAGTAAATGGTCGCTGTACAAGCGTTAAAACTGTAAAAATACTGAAGAAAATAATTTTAAATCAATTGAGCATTTAACATTATTATGAGGGGTTTTTTTTCTTTCAAAAATTACCAATGTTTTATTTCGCACTCTACTTTTTAAATATGAGGTGCCGCTCTAGGATAACAACTGGCCCCATTGGAAAATCATATCAATATTTTTTTCTGGTAAGTAGCTGTGTAATAAGCTGCATAATGTATGGCCAGCCGGTCATACATACAAAAATGAAACATTCAAGAAATAAAATTGTCTATCATGATCTAAAATAAAGCTTACTGTAGAATCAATTTGAGTTTTTATGCAATCAGGCAATTTCATTCAATGGCCTAATTTGAGATTTTTTTATTACAGAATTTTGTACATAAACATGAATTTTATTTTGCTGTATTGTTGGAGCTTGTTTCCCTTCTCTTTTTACAGGTTCTTGTTACAGTTCCATTGACTTTGCTTCAGAAGAACGTGATTCAGTTCTACCCTCCTCTTCCTGAGAGGAAGCTCAAAGCCATCCACAGTCTAGGAGTAGGGATCATCGAGAAGGTAACGTGCAACTAATGCATGGTTACATGTGCAAGTAATATAGTGGCTCTGCCACAACGCTTCTAGCTGGAAGGTGCGGAATTGCCGGTGTGGCTAATTGGATAGATATTTTAGAGTTTTATTTGAAGAATCTCTGTTCTTCAAATCTAAACATCTAAACAAACACCATTGTGATAAATTCTTCCATATCACCCTGCCCTATTGGCAGAAACGTAATTGACTTATGCCTTTTGATTAATTAATTCTCTCATTTGATTAATAAAATGTTATTTTCAAACTTCCCACAGATTGCTCTGCAGTTCCCGTACAGATTCTGGGAGGGTAAAATCCAAGGAGCAGACTATTTTGGTCACATTCCTCCCGCTCCTGACAAGAGGGGCATGTTTGGTGTTTTCTATGACATAGACCCACAGGTTTGTTTCTAACAATGACCATTCATGATATCCACTGATCATAGAGAAGTTTTCAAAAGTATTTAATATGTTTTTCATACAAATTTCATATTTTTCATGCACATTTTAATTCAAAAGTTTAATTTAATATCAATAAATTAATTAATTCAGTTTTGGGTCATCAATTTAAAAAGATGAACGTCCCAGAAGCACCGTGTCCGTTCTTCTTTGACAAACCCTCAATTTACCTCCAATTAATATTTGGTTTGAAAGACACTGCTCTTTAAGAAAGTCTTAAATATCCTGTTAGCTGCAGATGCAGTGCTGTAAATTCACATGGAATACATCATATTACTTAACAGATATGCAGTCCATTATCTTGGAAGGATGTTTTAATACAGTTTCTACCCGCAGGGGAAGCAGTCTGTCCTAATGTCTGTTATCACTGGGGACGCTGTCCCTGCCATCCGGGAGATGGAGGACAAGGAGGTGGCGGAGGAGTGCATGAAGGTCCTACGTGAGCTCTTCAAAGAACAGGTAGCTCAGTGACACAGTACAGTACAGTCTTTTATTCAATTTGCCTGCTTTGTAATGTCATTTCGTTTATTGTTCACTTTTTGTTATGAATGTTACCATTTACTTAAACCAATTCTTGTATGCTTAACTAATTCCGCTGTCTTATCTATAATAAATAACATTGAGTCCTCCATATTGGGAAAATGTTATAAAAATGTGATCTTCCCTATTCTGTTTTCTGTGGCAGGAGGTCCCAGAGCCCCTGAATTACTTTGTCACACGTTGGAGCAAAGACATGTGGTCTCAGATGTCCTACAGCTTTGTGAAGACGGGGGGGAGTGGAGAAGCCTATGACATCATCGCTGAGGATGTGCAGGGAAAGCTCTTTTTCGCTGGCGAGGTGAGTTGTTTTCATCGGTCAAACAGAATTTTCATCGGTCAAACTGATTGTTTAAAATGTTTGTTTATTTTGTTTGTTTCCTGAGGGACTGAAAAAAGGAAATAATGTGTACACTTGAAACACTTTGTCTGGTGAATGATTAAGCACATAAGAATAACAGGAGCACAGGGCTAATGAGGACAGGGTCCATGTATCGAGACCTTTCATAAACGGGAAAAATCTGATCATTTTTGGAATTGCTCAGATATGGTATTTATTTTTCACCAGGCAACCAACCGGCACTTCCCTCAGACTGTGACTGGGGCATATCTCAGCGGGGTCAGAGAGGCCAGCAAGATGGCTGCTATGTAAACTCCATCCCAGGAAGCACTTCACAGCACCAGCACACACACGGGCGTCAGAGGACTGAGCATGTGACGGTTATTCAAACTGTACCGAGTCAGTCGGATCGCTCCGCATGAGACTGTGCTTCACTACTTGTACTGTAATGTGTACTGATGGGAAAGGGGCTAACTCCATATTTATTACAGGAAGGGAGGAAAGCACTTTTGTATCAAACTGATCGGAAATAAGTTTTGTTTGGAAACCTGACGGAAAAACACAAAAGATATGTTTTCTAAGGAACGAGCTGCCTGGATCCTGTATGGTGGAAAGGGAGCTGATGGTATCTAAGGATTTGGTTTGAGTTCATCTGTAGCTGAAATGGTTTCAGTGGTGGGTTTAAAAGTTTTCAGTTTGAGAAACGAGGCTGTTTGAAATGTTGGACAACGCTGTCGTTTTTAAACATTATTTGAAATTGAATCTTCAATGGTTAAATCGTAAGCTTCTTTTTGAGTCATATGCCAATGTTTTACACGTCTTAATCCATCTACATTGTACTCTAGAAGTTTGTGTGTTTGTACAAGTTGTGAACTGAACTGGCCGCAAGGTTAGAGATGGTAGTATTTCTCCTGTAGCACTTTTTGATTTAAGCAGGTATATGAGTAATGAATGGTTTCTGGTTCCTGTGAGGTTTGCATCCATATAGGGCTAATTTTGTTCAGACGACACCAAAGGGTCCAGTTCCTTTCTCAGGGATGTGATACGGACAAGTAGCAGGAAACGATTGGCTTGGAAAAATAAAAATGGGCAATGCTGAGGAAATGATACTTCCACCGACTCCACCGACTGGGAAGCCGCGTGGGGAACCGTCCCTGCTCCATCATGGCCAAGTTTGAACACTTCAAGCACAAGGAGCTGGTTAAAAGCATAGGACGGGAACTGAAGGGAACCCCACTGGGAAAGAACGACCAATTTTCCCGGGAGATCACCGACCGACGGAAGGTCCTGTACCCCATCCTGAAGGAGAATCGGCAGAAGAGTAAATGGGTATAGCTGGTTGTTGATAAATTATATAGACGGTCTGTTGTTCCGAGACTCCTCCACCACACCATGGTTATTCTGAAAAGTCTGATATCCGAGATGTAGAAATTAGGATTCTATGTCAGGATTGTAAATATTGCTCACTCTCTCATCATCTCATCATCCTTCCTAATCCCTCCCTCCATACTTCTCTCATCAGTCTCTCCCTCTATTCACTCTATTCACTCTCACTATATGTATGTCTGACTCTGCAATGTTCTATGTTTATCTTTGTCTATATGTCAGTCTTTTGTGTAGATATGTGTCCCTATAAACTTCAATACTAGGAGAGTAAAAAGGAATGTAAAGGAGAAAAACACAGATTTGTCCACAGGAAAACATGGGCACAGTAGTATAGCTAGTCTTGGATGCAGAGTGCAGTTGCCATGGGAAAACTATAACTCCACGGCCATCACCCCCTAACTAACCACAATGGCATCCATTAAGTTTCTCACCAGCTAAATGTAGCAAAACCCTAACTCACCTCATGAGGATGAATCCCAGCTTCCGTCTACTGCGAGATACTCACCTCACTGCATCTGAGCACCTCAAACTAACTAAATCGGTTAATCAGATGTTTTCTGCATCATATAATAAAAAAAAAAAAAGAGGTGTTTCTATATTGCTCAATAAAAGTATCCCATATCAGAATAAAACTACAATTTCAGACACAGAAGGGTGGTACATAATGATTAACGGAATTATAGGAGACATCAAATTAACCATAGCTAGTATTTATGGCCCCAATGAGGACGGCCAAAATTTCTTTCACAACATATTCTCAAAACTCTTGGAATTCTCAGATTAAATTATTACACTGGGAGGGGACTTCAACACAGCACTCGATCCTAGTTTAGACCATTTACAAACCAGAGATAAATACAAGTCCTGGCGTTCACCTGACACTATAAAACAATATATGAGTGATCTTGCTCTTGCCGATTGTTGGCGATCAAATAATCCACATAATAAAGAATACACATATTACTCACCACCGCACAAAAGCTTCTCTAGAATTGAATATGAATATTGAATAAGTAACTCTGTAATATCGAAAATCACTAATCCTGAAATCCACCCCATCATAATCTCCGATCATGGGCCAATTAGTTTCACCTTCATTAATGAAACCAACCTGAACCCTCTGGGCAGGTGGCGGTTTAACACTTCAATTCTGACGGATCATTTCCAGGGAATGGACATCCTTCATTGAACTGAATGACTCTCCGGAAATATCACCTTCTTTACTCTGGGAAACGGCAAAGTTCTGCAGCAGTTCTGAGAGGTAGTATTATTTCATTCTCCACTCACAAGTCATTCAAAAGAAAGGACAAGAATTCCAAAATAAACTAGAACAACAATTAAAAGACTTGCACTCCCAACAAGCCCACTGAGCAAATCCGAAATGAGATCCAGACAATAAAATCCCAACTTGATAATATCTTCCATCAACAGTGAATTAATTTGAATTCAGTGACAAATCAGGTAAATTTCTTGCTAATCAATTGAAACGCGATATAGGAAAATCACTTATCACAGCCATCAAAGATCCACAGGGCATTATTACACACAGCCCGCAAGACATCAAATCAATATTCTGAGACTTTTATAATAAGCTATATCACTCAGATAATGAATAATCTATATCAAACGTTAACTCATTCCTAGATGACATCGTCCTCCCGAAACTATCCACAGAGCAGGCTGCCTGGATCAGATGGCTACCCAGTGGAATTCTATAAACACTTCTGGCCACTCATATCGCCACTATTCATCAGAATGGTTACGGAGATTAAGTCAACCTCCGCCCATGCCTCCACACATGAATACAGCTCTCATTTTGGTTTTGCTCAAACCCAATAAGGACCCAAGACTCACCTCCAGTTATAGACCCATAAGGTCTAGGCCTAATTAATTGAAATTTAAAGCTCATTAGTAAAACACTAACCAAAAGTCATTTCATACATAATTCACCCAGACCAAACAGGCTTCATCAAGGGCCAACACGTCATTGGCCGGAGAGTGACCCTGGGGTGGGCCCCCTGCCGGCTGTGTTCAGGTCCCGGTGGCATTCAAAACCTGATATCTACCTCCTCTTGAAAGCACAACTTTGTCCATACGGATTGTTTTAGGTGCAAAACTTGTCATTAGTGCAGAGTCTTCATGTTCCTCTTCAGGAGAGAGAGTTAGTATGGTTTCCGAAAAAAAGAGTGTGAGTTATTGGACATGTTTGGATGTCAGAAATGTTGGCTCATTGGGTGAAACCAATCATGGTCCTTAATGCAAATACATTCAAAATTACAGCGACGCGACCTGGCGGCAAGAAACCTTTAGCGAACATATAGAGCAGGAGTCGTGTCACAGAGGAAAAGAGAAATAAAATGACTAAAGAAAATAAAAGAGGAAGACATCTGATCAATGTGTTCTCTGTGCTGAAAGGCCCAGTGCCAGGCCAACCAGGCCAAGCCAAGAGTTTTTGTGCCACGTCGGCCATTTGAGTTATTACTGAATGCAGCCATTTTCCCTTTATTGAACCGGCGCCATGTTTTGAAGAATTATAAGCCTGCATCATTTGCTATATAGAGCTGTCTAGACCGGATGCAGCAGCCGCACGCAGCCACGTTACGGGATTGGACATTATATTTGCCGACTTGCTTTGCCATCCGAGATTGTTATACATGTCTTAAAATAATTTGGCCAAATACCATTGCTGGTGGGCGGGTTTTGGCCCGTGGGCCGCCTGTTACACACCCCTGATATAGACGAGTAGTTAGTGGCATTGTATGATATGGCAGATTACCCCGTTTTAGGATGCAATTCAGAGTCAGGAATTTCTCCCCACAATTTACCAAAGGATCCTTTGCTTCAAAAAATGTTTTTCATCTATATATAAAGACGGCATTGATGAGCCTAATATCACAGACGGAATATTACAAACATCCTGAAGGCGTTCCAAGCTTCAAAAACACTTCATCGCCCAAGGTAGGTATAGCAGCAAATATGTGCCGTCTGAGACGAAGTAAATGTTTTAATTAGGTTTCCTTATTTTTGTTTTACCGTGTGAAGTTGGTGAGCTGCCTAGCTTGCTAACCCATCTTTTGCATCGCCTCCTGAGCAGAGACCTGCAGAGGAATTTCGCACACGCAGTTCGTGATGTGACCGGGGTTATATCGAGGGGATTAACGTAACAGATCATTCTGTAGACTTGGTTACACCACTGTTATAATACAGCGATAATATGACACCGCAAGTTGCATGTGTGTGTGTGTGTGTGCGTGCGTGTGGGCGGGGGGCTCATTTGCATATTCATGAAACGGTGCATTTTCTATGAGTGTAGATAGGCTGGCACCATAAACTGTCATTATTTAAACATTTTTGGCAGACAAAACGTACAATGTTAATATTCAAAATCGTTTCAAAAAAACATTTTTAGCGGTTTAAAATATGGGTGGAGAGGGTGTTTAAAGCACTAATTGATCCATGTTCTGACAGAAGGTGACACTGCACAAGAAAGGCACCGCAAATGAGCAGCAAGAGGGGAGGGTGAGCCGCCGTCACCGTGTCAAAGATCGCTGCTTTCCAGTGATGAATGGAAAATGAGACGTCTGCACAGAGCTGAAAGGAGAAAAGTCGAGGCACTCCCTTCAATGAAATTAAATTGCCTTTAATTTAGGTTGGAGTCATTTCAGAGTGGGGGGGGAAAGTCCTCTTCAAAGTGGAATGGTCTTCAGTTATTGGTTAATAGTTTAAATAGCGCTTAATGAAACACGGGAAGCGTTCAAACCCCAGGAAGTGACATCAGCATATCAAGCTTGGCTCAAAGTTCATTTGGATTCAAATATTTACTTGGGAGGGAACTTGGATATGTTTTTCCCCACCCTTCTATATAACTTACTGTTGGGCAACACGGGTCAAGGTTCCATACATGGTCCAAACACGCAAAGAGCGTGTAACATTGTTGCATGACGGAGCTTCGCACCTGTTCTGCAGCTGTTGCCAGAGGCAGCGGGAGGCCTTCGCTGGATGCTAATGTACAAGAAAACACACTGACCCAAAACCTAAGGGAGCGTGATATGGCGAGGGAGTGTTGGGGCTGGGGGTGGATAAAACGATGGATGGATAGATAGATGGATAGAGAGTGAGAGTGGTAGAGGGAGAGAGACGGGGGGCTGTGATGTCTGCAGTGGGAGATAGATTTAACCCAGGGGCAGGTTGGAGTCTGACAAACTGTCAGTAACTGAGCGGGGGCGAGTGCATGTAGACAAGTAGACATGTAAATTGGATGCAAATCTGTGTGTGTGTGTGTGCGTGTGTCTGTGTGTGCGTGTGTATGTGTGTGCGTGTGTGCATGTGTGTGCATGTGTGTGTGTGTGTGTGTGTGTGTGTGTGTGTGTGTGTGTGTGTGTGTGTGTGTGTGTGGGATAGCACTGGAGGGCAGAGACTTGCCTGCGTTGACCTCCACAGTGATTGATCAGAACGGACAGATTGTGTG
>OMKR01038119.1:0-12661 GCA_900302355.1 Cyttopsis rosea | reverse complement strand
GCCTCGTGAATCTTTTCATAAAAAAAAATTTTCTTTGTCACTCCAGCGATCGGTGTTGTGCATCACTCACATCCCAAAAAGTATCCCAATAATTAGAATTTGAATACAGTCCCTTATTTTAGTCCATGCCTAATTGATATTGAAATTGCTGTGATAAATATTCCTCCATATCTAGTCCTAAAACATATCAGACATATGGAACTCTAAGCCTAAAATGTGTTTTAGACAGACAGTCACAGGTTCAAGTCCTGATTTTTCCATCCAAGTATTGTTCCTTGAATCAAATGATTGGAGGAGTGCTTTATTAGGCTCAGTGGCCCAAAAAGATAAGTCGGTGGATGGGAGTTTTAATTTTGGAGGACTTGAGGGTTCGATGCAAAGTGAGCTTTTGAAAGCCAGCAACACAAGTGCGCGTTTATAAGCACCCGGGGACCAGGGTTGCGCGTGAAGGCGACCCGGTGGCGTTATGGTGTTTCAACAAGCCGTGATCAACCTCGGTGATTATTGTGCGATAATGTCTTTACTTGACTAATCAGCAGGAAAGGGCAAATGGCACATTCAAGGCACCTACAATCTTCATGGTAGGTCAAATGTATAAAAAGAGCAAACCAATGTCAACCTACAGCATCTGCAGGTTGTAGGTTCAAACCTCAAGCCTTTTTTTCCCAGTCAAGAGAAACCAGTGACTATTATCTCAGAAGCTGGAAACTAGCAGGAATCTGTAGTGTAACGGGTTCAGATGCCCCCTTTCAGCGCTACACTCACAGAACAGAATCCTCAAATCAAAAGAGACAAGCCACTGTATGAGGGTCGGAGGATGTGAGGGTTTGATGTCAAGTGAGCTTGAAGGCAACCTATATATTGAAGAATTTTTTGAACTTGCTTATAGACATAAAATTTCCATTCAGAAAAATGGCAGCATGACTGACTAGGCCTGGTTTCTGTCTCTACTGTATGAAATCAAGGGGAGAAAAACATTTAAATTTGACAACCTGTAGGTGCTTTGCCTTCTCTATTTTAAATAAAACAGGGCACATATAATAATCATTTATTTACTAATTTATAGAGGGCTGTGGTCTGGTCTCGTGAGCATCCACCTCTCTCTCTGACATCGAAGCAATGGGCCTTCAGAGCAATGGCCATTTGTTTTTGGGATAACGGGCTGTCGGACAAATAGGCTTTCAGTCCAATGGGTCATTTTTCGGACAATTGGGGTTTCGGAATAATAGGCAGTCAGAACAATGAGCAGTCCCCCCTGTTGTGGCCAATGGTGGTTAGCTCTGCGGAGCTTTTCATGTGCACCCTTCTGGGTTTTATTTTACTCCGTCTTTCAGGTGGTGCCGGGGAGTAAGGCAATTAGGTCTATAGAAAAATGACAGGCATTTCTTAATACCCACTGTTGCATCCCTAGTCTTTGCTCGCTGCCTATTTGGTCAGGTCAGAAAACACTGCTGTTTTCAGATTCTCTTGTACAAAGAAACTTAAATTTCTGAAATACACCACATACAACTTGTATTAATTTATGTCCGTGGGTTAGACAAGTTCAGCCCACCAGACACTTGGGCGGCCATTTTGGTCTGACCAAAAACAAATAAGGGCTGGAACCCCAATAATATTAATAATAATGAATGTACGTATATGTCTAAAGCCCCACAGTAGGGTTCAGACCGTCCCGAACCTGGCTTCAGTGAACAATTTAAAGTGGCATCTGATCCGTCTGGACGAACTGAAGCGGGTGAGTCGCTTAATGAGTGTGTTGTTGTGGTGCCAGGTGCTAACCACACGAGTGGAAAGATCCCACCAGCATCAAACTCAAGAAAATGTGAGCTGCTGTATCACCAAATTTCCAAAAGGGATCAATAAAGTACTTATCTGTCCATCTATATATTTTTACTGCTACCAAATATCCTGATCTACACAATAACACGAACAAAGACAAGCCTCAATATCAAAGTTACATTGAGCAATTCATCTTTACTTTCTTAATTACAGAGAGGTCACCGTGGACAATTATTACAACATTATTGGACAGAGCTCACATTAAACACACACCTCCACACTAACATGTACACACACACACAGTCCTAATCCCCTTCATCATCATCAGGTAGCTTGTCCTCTAGCAGAACAAAGACATGAAGAATGGATTAAATAGAGAAACCCGTTAAAATTTTCTACCCCAGTTTAGTGCAGGATGCAATGTACCAGCGATGGTCAAAGGGTGACGCTCGACCAATAAGGACGTTTATAAGGACGTCGTAAATGTAGCTATAAATAACTAAACATGGTGCTAATGTTTCATGGCATTATCAATAAGAACCTATAATAATAAAGTCAATTTAGGATTGTTTATAAAGTCTAAATCTATTTATATTGATTTACAGATGATGTTCATAACACCTCTGGGTTTTAAAATACATTGTTATATAGGAAATGCTGTGATAAGGTACTTGACATAGATGGGTCTCGGCAGCTGCTGACAGCTGTATTTTGTCAGCGTTGTGGTCGGTGTGACTTCCTGCTTTTGTAGAGATCTGCTCATCTTGTGTAGGCAGCATTTCTTCAATGCTGCTTTTATATGACTGCTTTTATAAAGATATTTAAAGATTAAGTGCAATTAGGCTTTTCATAGATTGACATGTTCATTTCTAATACTAATATAGATAATAGTTGTCTCTATTCCGTTTTACATTGCGGCTCACGAAATACTCATAATAACTTCCTGTTATCTGTGGATTCATGAAATCAAATATTTACAGTACCTCGCTGGCTATGGCTTTTACAAATGCAGAAGTTTGGATTCTTAGCCTGGATATTATAGTATTATTTATTAAATTCTGTATTAGACTTTTCTATAGAGTGATTTTGACCTATATTTCTGAAATTTGGCAATTATATTGTTGGATCTGAGCAGAGCATTGCAAAGAATGTAATCCCATCTGGTAAATAATATTATGGTACTGTATATGTACAATACTGCAAATATCCATGGTTATTTTAATAATTTTGATTTTAACAATAATATGTGTTTTTGGTACACACGGAGCAGTTAAAACTAAAAGGGTTATTAAGCCTCATAGGACACTATGATCACAAAGCTTTGTGATCATAGTGTCATATGAGGAGGTGGTGAGGTGGTGAAGACATAATCTGTTGGTCATTGTCACCAGATCTGCATAGAACATTATAAATGGACTTAATAACCCCTCATAAATGACCATGGGTTCTTCTAGATAGTGTCAATAAAACATTATAAACATGTTATAATTACATTACATCATCACATTTTAGTTTAAGGTTGTGTACTTGGTGCCACATTATGTATATCTGAGCCGGTTGAAATCTGTGTACAAGTAGAACTTCCTTGTAATAACAAGGGTCATAGGCGTCAATTTCTTTGGAGGGAATGTAATGTCCAGCAGTCTTGACGCCCATATGGGACACAGGCTTGAGTCCCGCCTTCTCCAGGCACATCCCCATGTAGACGTCATCGATGGGAAGCAGCTCGATGGATTTGGACATGTTGTATATGACCGTGGCCGTGTGACCGGACAGCAGGAATCCACCGCCACCGCAGTAAGGGGGGTAGGACTCTGACTCCTGCACCTGAACGGGAACGTAGTACTTGTTGCCAAGTATTCGAATGGGCCCAACGTTCTGGATCAGGTGCCCAGTGAAGAGGTGCTTGCTGCCATTGTGGTCCAGACTCTGGAGGAACTCTACCATGTTGTCCGTGTTGGCAAAGATGTCGTCATCACCATTTAGCAGGAATTGTGCGTGGGGACAGTTCAGTTCCATCCACTCCAGGAAGAGGACCTGCTTCAAGGTCAGGTTGAAGAAGGTGTCTTCAAAGTCCCATTGGAGGACATCGTTGTACTTGTGGTTCTCCAGCTCCAGGAGCTTGTTCAGCCGCTGCTTCTCAAACATGGTGCCCGTCGTTCCAGAGATGAAGATCCTGCGATTACACACACCGTTGTATAATCTCTCCTCGGCCCAAGTATTCCGTAGGACCTCTCGTTGCTCATAATTCCCAGGGGAGGACTTAATGACCAGCAAAAGGAAGACGTCTATGGATTGCTCAGCCACTCTGCATTTGTTGGGAAGATCGAGCAGGATTGGGAAGTGCCGACAGTGACGGTTGTAGAGGAAGTGCTCAATGTGACCGGGGAGAGAGGAGAAGCCTGTCACGTTGGCAGCAGACACATTCACTTTACAACGTGGCCAGTGGAAAACTAATGAACCATTGTTGGTGGTTGTCTTCTTGTGAGTGACTCTGGCTGTTCTTCTCAACATGATGAGAATGTCATTCTCTTTTAGATATTTGTCGTTCATGAGAATTAAGACCAAGCAAACAGCCCACATCAACACCACTGCCTGAATTTGAAGGAAATGTCTGCCTCTCATCATTGATATTCTGTAACAAAACAAAAAAGAAAATGCATCATTTTCACATCAGCAATTCTCAATTCCCACCTTCCAGAGAGCTGGGATGGTGTTAGCTTAACACTGCGGTACACCGGTAAGACCACTGAATGAAATTGCATTCGCCTCGGGAACATGTTCCTAGAAAAGTAATACAGGAAACAGTGGTTTACACAATGGAGATTTGCATGACTTCATTGTCAGGAATTACAGGGGCAGAAATGGCCTTAATCCGAACCCATCTCTACCACTAAGCCAAGACCGCTGTTTACTTACTTTGTAAACTTATTATTTTTGTTTTAATTCAAAACAGAAATAAAATGTATATATAATATGTGATATATTGTGGAATACTTATAATTAGATTATATTAAAGAAATCAATATAATTAGGGCATGAATCATGTTTGTCCAGGAAACAATTTGCGTCAGACAAATGATAAATTTACTTCATGCAAATCCTCAGAGAGACCCACCTCCAGCTGGCTGAAGGCTGCAGATCTCACCTAGACCCTAGTATAATTTCTGGGAAAATGCCAGTACGGCATGCTATGGCTGTGTTGTGAATGGAAGCACATTGCATGACATGACGAAAGACGCTTTCAGGTGGAGCGAGGGAACCAATCACAAGACTGCACTGATGATGGATTGAATCTGACTTGTTTACACTCATTTAATGTATTGAATGTGTGTTTCTGATTCAAGTAGATCACAAAAAACATTACTTCATCTTGCAAACTTGTTGAATATTAAATACACTACAAGAACATTGGGTTAGGGTTATTGCGTCTGGGGGACGGTTCCCCACTCAGTCAGCAGAGGGAACCGAGTCCGCCCGGGATGGGCGGGGAGACGGGCAGGTGGAAACCGAAGCGCTGATGATTAGGTACCTAATGGTGTATAAAAACATGTTGTGTAAGGATGATGTAACCACAAGGCGGAGCAGCAATTTAGGCTCCACAATAGGAAGAGTTTGAGCGGGGATAAAAGGGCTTGTTCTCCGAAGGTTGCCTCAGTCTGCTCCATGGACCAGCTCGGCTTATTGTAGCCTGTTTGATTGTTACAGTAAATCTACATCTTATTTAACTGACTGAATAGTGTTATTATTTGATCAAAACCTATGGAGAAGTTAACAGTGTGTGGACAAGATCTGACTACATCTGGCCCGGTGGAAGATTTTCTCCCACATTGAATTGGCGAGCCAGCCAAGAGACACGGGGGCCATGGGCTTGGACAGTGCGGTTGGAGCTCCCGTCAACGGTGGCCACAAAACAAAGGTAAGCAGAGCCATTATATCTGCACATACTAGTTGGCGATGAGCACAGCTCGTATCCACCCGAGCCACTGACAGTATGTATCTGCTCCTCAAAAGATTATAAATTGAATCAGAAAAAGGGTTCAATGTGATGTTATAGAAATGTGCATGCTAAACTAACACCTGTGGATGCTTCAAATCTAGATAGACTTGTTGGCGGTCTTTATGGGCAGGGAGGTTAGTTGCTTCGATAAATTCTTAAGAGAAATGACCAAAGGATTGAACGGGCAGGGAGTACAGCTTTAAGTTGCTAAAGGGCCTACGGGATGGCAACCAGGGTAATCGCCAAGGGGCCTACGGGACAATAGACGAGTGCTAAAAAGTTGTTAAGGAGCCTACGGGATGACAACATATGAGTGGGATCACTGAGGAGCCCTGATGAGGACAGGTGATCGCTGATCAGCAAAATATATAAAACAAACAAAATAAATAGAGAAAAGAAAGATTAATGAGTGAATATTCTTATGGAATAGAGTCTTAGGATGTGTTCTGGAACGGGGTTCAGAAGAAACAGGAATAACTGAATTTAGAGGATTTATTAAGGTACATGAATCTAAGCATCAAAGAAGAGGAAGAATACAAAATAAAGGGACTAATCATCAAAATAATCAGGGTAAAACCTTTTAAATCCAAATCTGACAACGATAAGACCCAGGGGGGAAAGTGCCTTTAAATTGAGAAAAGAGATGCTAGAATTATATCAGTATTTAGATACCGGCAGACAAGTACAGTCATATTGTTCGGAGGAAACATCCTAGAATGTGGGGGAGACACATAGGCTCAACCGTAGACAAGTGGCATTGCTGTGTTTGTGCTAGACCAGAAGAAGTCTGCCCACACCATGATAAGGAGTGGTTTAGACAACAACAACTAGAAAGGAAAGGGTTTCTGGAAAATAAAATTCAGAAAGCAGCAAAAAAAATAAAAAAATAATAAAGTAAAGCTGAATCTGCTGTAGGTAATGCCTAAAAGTTGATGATTACATAGAAACCCAAGAAATAAGAACACTTTTGGCTGGAAAGTACATATTTTGATAAAAGAGTGTTGGCAAGATTCACAATTGATTGAGTTGAAACTGTGGCAGCTTACTAGGTGGATAAATCTGCAACAAGTTCAGGAGCAGTTTCCAGTAATAAATTGGATTGGAGTGCTAAAAATATAAAAATAAAAATAAATAAAGATTTGTGGAAGTCGGCCACATTACAGCCAACGTTGGAATACCTGTGCAACCACCCAGAAGGGACAGTAGCAGTACCGTTGAATCTGTTTTGGGGGGTACCCGAGGGGTGGGCAGTAGAAGGAGTAGAAAGACAACTACAAGAACGCCAACTAATTAGGGTAATTCACAGAAGAGTTTGGTGGGAGACAAGAAAGTGGGGAAATATTATGGATCAGAGAAATTTGAGGTATATTTCAGTGAAAGCAACAAATACAAAGCAGTGGTCACTGTAGGGAGAATTACAATAACAATTAAAACAAAGACACGAGACAGTGTACTAGAAGGAGTAGTCAGAACAGCAGTGGGAGAGGGCAAGTCGGATCATGGGAAATAAGTTAGGGAAAATGGAACAAAAAAACGGAAAGAGGAGCACCACCCCAGCAGAATTGATTGTGAAAAGACATCCAGAACATAGAACAAATTCTAAAATGCATGAAAAAAATGGAATAAGAGAACTGCCTCAGGACAGCACCTTTGATGCAGCATGCTGTGAGGAGGTAATTAATGTTATCAAACTACACAAAGGAGCAGACAAGTGACGAGAGAGGGAAAGCGCTACAAACGGAGACAAGTCATAGAATGGTTCAATAAAGAAGGAAGCATATAGAAAAAGCTTGATGGCATTAAGGTAAGAGTTGGAAGAGGAAACCAAATGAATAGAGGAAAGGCAAAAAGAAAAATAAGGGCAACACAAAGGGATTTCAAGGACGGGCCGGCGGTGCCAGAACCAGCACCACCACCCTACCCAGGGAACATGAACCCATTTAAATGCCACACAGGACTATACCCGTACTAGAGGGGATACAAGGAGTAGAACCAGGGGAACCAGTTGATGGAGGGTCCCTATAACCGAGTGGCAACCTTCAAATAAAGGACTCTGCAGTAAGACTCACCTTGAATGCCACAGAAGGGCAAACACAGGGAAAAGATGTGTCAGGAGGCTACCCAGCGAACAGTAAATAGGAGAAAGAAGGAAAGGAAGGAAACTGGGGATTCCTGGGATAAAGATGATGTAAGAAAATATAATGCATTGCCTGCGAACCAAATATGCAGCAAACAAAGACAAAAACATTTGCCTCCATGCCGAGATCAGAAAAGAAAGAAGAAAGTGGGAAAAAGAGGGAAAGCAAGTGTTACAGACCGCGACGATAACCAGAGCACTGATAAAATAGAAGATTTGGGATTTAGTGGAGCAAGAAGGGTAATGACAGAAGAAGTGTGGATACAAAGCAAAATAATCAGCAGAAAGAAGACAGAACACAAGTCAAAGAAAGAAACGAGACCATCAGACAAATAAGAGAAGCTAGCAAAACAGAAAAGTTAGCCGACCAAACAGTAGAACAACTGTTGGACGAGTCATCAGCAAGGCTACAGGAAGCAATCAATAAAATGGATAAGATAATGAGTAAACAAATGCAACAAGAAGAAAGATACACAGGACAATAACAAGTAGTAAGACGACGGGAATCAAGATGACAGACCCCTACATCAATGGATGATGAGGAGGCGAGGTTGTACCCATTACTGCTAAAACAACACAGAGCTCAATGTGTGCCATGGTCATTCATGGGCATGGTGGGTCTCGCAAACCAACTCCCAGAACTCACTGGTGGAGCTAATAAGTGGATCATTGCCCTGGAAGAAAGCACAGCAGGAGTCAGACTGGCCTTGGGAGATATCAAAGCCCTACTAATGCACGTGGCAGGAAAACACACCGCGGAAGACATTTTCACAAGTCTGGATCAAGTCATCAGAGGAAACTCAATGGACCACATTGGCTTTGGAGGCTACAGGACAAGAGTGTGGGAACAAATTGTGGGAAATAATCAGAAAAGATGTGTTGTGCATTGTGAACAACACAGGAAGTCACAGAAGGAAGGAGGAACAGAGAAAATAGCTGACAGGCAGACCCGCAGGACCAGGACGTCAACAGTACAATCAACATCCCTACAACCACCAACTCCAAAACAAGCAATACCAGAAACAGCAGCCATTACAGCAGCACAATGGCGAAATGGACGAAATGTGTTGGGGCTGTGACCAACCAGGGCACCAACAAAGATACTGCCCAACCAACCTGTGGACAAGACCGACAAGACAATGGCCTAGGTGAAGCCTGAGGGGGAAGGGATGATACCTACAATCTCGGCACATCCCAATGAAGAACCCACCATACCTGTGGTAATCAAGCAGGAACACGCATTTATGGTGGTGACATACTCGTGCCTTGGGAAAAAAGGCACTGGCCCCCCCCTCTCAAAGTCATCAGTAACGACTGTTTCTCTGGGAAAAGACAAATTATACCCCTCACATAGCCTATACGCATCCTAATTGGGGGGAAAACAGTAGTCGCACTAATACTATATTTAGAACTTCTATCAATTTAATGGGAAGAGACATTATGTTCACTGAAAGCCAAAATCATGTGCACAGCAGACGAAATCCACATAAGCTTCCCAGAAACCCCACACGATGAAGAAGGAATGGTGAGGCCACTGTTGAATCTAGATGAACATGACATCATTCAACCAATGGCATACTGGATTCGCCTGACGCCACCGAAATCAATGACGTGCCAACACTGGATGACATTGAAACCATGGGTTCAAGCACAATTACAAAATCCCAAAGAACCCACGCTACCTCTCCACTGTACAATGAAATTCGATGCAAAATGACATCAAGAGTGTTGGGACGACAACGACAAGATCAATCAGAAACTTCACATAATTGTGGAAGACATCTATGTAAGACTGCAAGGAGCAGCAGCGGTGTCGCTACCAAAAGAACTGTCCTTCTGTTTCCAGGTTAACAACTCAGTCTCACATGTGACCCTGATGATAGAGGGTTACGAGTCACACCATCTGGGATCAATGATGACACAAGCCTCGCAAGTACAAACATGGATACCAACAGCCAACCCTTGCATCCATCTGTCAAAAGACAAAGAGTTCGTTAGAATAACAAAACAGGAGATCAGGGAAAGGCAGAAAGAGTGCAGTTATATGATAGGGAGACGCAAATGCTATGCAATGAAGAATGCTTGGTTTTATTAGAACAGGTGCCAAAAGAATTATGGTCAAAACACAAAACAGACATAGGGCTAGTGAAGTCAGCAGAGCCAGTGCGCATTACACTAAAATCAGGAATCCGATTGCCATACAAAAAGCAGTACCCCCTCACACCCGCTGGAATACAGGGAATCAAGCCTACCATTGCAGGTTTAAGGCAAGCAGGAGTTCTCATCGAAACTCAGTCCATGCAACTCTCCAAAATTCCAGATTAAAAAAAAAGCCCCATTCGGATGATTACAGGCTGGTGCACGATCTAAGAATAGTCATTGGTAGTGAAAGCGGAGACTTCTGTGGTACCTGACCCACATACGCTACTCTCAAATATTCCCAATGGTATACAGTGATTGATTTGTGTTCTGCATTTAGTGTTCCATTACATCCTGACTCTCAGTATCTATTTGCATTCACATACCACGGCCAACAATACACATACACCAGGATGCCAAAAGGGTATTGTGAAAGCCCATTCATATTCAATCAAGTGCTCTTAGAAGACCTACAGCACCTTGCTATTGACAGCACATTAATACAGTACATGGATGATTTACTGATTTGTAGTCCAACAAATAAACAATGTGAGGCAGATTCAATGATGGTCTTACAAGCCTTGGCAAAAGGAGGCCACAAAGTCAGCAAAGATAAGCTTCAATTATGCAGTCAGGAATTGAGTTGAATTGAACTGAGCAGTCAGGAATACCTAGGCAGAAAATTTCTAGGGAACAAGCGTTTCATAGCTTCCTCTCAAGTCAATGCAATAACCAAAGCCCCTAAACCCCAAATGGTGACACAGATGCTCTTTCCTGGGAATGGCTGGATACAGCAGACAATGGATCTGCAATTATGCACAGAAAAGGCCAGACAGACAATAAAGCAAGTTTGCAATGGACTTCAGATGCGGAGATGGCATTTCAACTTATCAAAGGTGACCTGCAGACAGCACCCGCATTAGGAACACCAGATTACAATAAAACATTCCACTTATATGTGGCAGAGAGGGCGAGGTATGCCAGTGCCATACTCATGCAAGACACGCCAACAGGTAAACAACCGTGTGCATATTACAGCACCAAACTAGATTGGACATATTCTACCACCCGACGGACCGTTCAAACATGTTATGGTTGACTACATAGATATGATAGAGTTCAAGGCAAAAGATACATGCTTGCTCATGGTGGACAGATGCAGCAGATGGGTAGAAGCAGTAGCCACAAGCAGCTCAGATGTAAAGTCATTTGTCAAATTCCTGTGCAGAGAAGTTAGTCCCAGATTTGGAATACCAGATACTGCAAGTATAAAAAATTAAATTAAATTTAAATTAAAAAAAAGACTAGGGTGTGTATACCATCCCCAATCACAAAGGATGTTGGAAAGGGCAAATGGAAGTGTGAAAGCAAAAATAGCCAAAATATGTGCAGACAGCAAGCTCAATTGGACAGATGCCTTACCACTGGCACTAATGAGCATGACTGACTAAAAGTGAAGGCCCTTACAAGGTGAACCTGACGACTCCAAAGGCCCTTAAAGTCGAGGGTAAGATGGTCTGACATCACCTCAACCACTGCTGTAGTGCCAGGACGAACTCAAAGCGAGACTCAAGACAGCCTACAGAGGATCAATCTGAGGATCACCCTTCAGGTATGAGTGTAGACGAATGGTGACTGTCCCAAACCCAGAAAATTGCATGGCAAATTCTGACCTTGAAACTCTCTACAACATGGAGATGGCACTGAATATGAAAAAGTACTGGACTGACAATGATCACATAGATCTGCCAGAAACTTTTGACTGATGAATTTGGCAAATGGGAAATGGACGCTCACTTGCGAATGGGACCTAGAAAAATTTGGCGCATGAGATGCCCACGGGCAATACTAAGTGAAACATGGCTTGTAGACAAGATAACCACCACATACAGTGGTGTGAGCAGCTTTTGATATGTTTGTCCAAACTACATGTGTGCCTACCCTTACTTTGGTGACATTATCTTTTGTCCATATTATCTTGGCAAAATGTTCTCCAACAAAGGGTGATGCATCACCTATGGGTTCATAACAGTCTGGGAACTGAAATGTGATTTGCCTTTTTAGTGAGTATCTAGTGTTGGTCACGTCAGTCATAGTTGTTATGAGTGCTTTTGGAATATACAGTGGTGTGAAACAGTGTTTGCCCCCTTCCTGATTTCTTATTTTTTTTGCATGTTTGTCACACTTAAATGTTTCAGATCATCAAACAAATTTTAATATTAGTCAAAGACAACACAAGTAAACACAAAATGCAGTTTTTAAATGAAGGTTTTTATTATTAAGGGAGAAAAAAATACAAACCTTCATGGCCCTGTGTGAAAAAGTGTTTGGCCCCCCCTGTTAAAACATAACTTAACTGTGGTTTATCACACCTGAGTTCAATTTCTCTAGCCACACCCAGGCCTGATTACTGCCACACCTGTTCTCAATCAAGAAATCACTTAAATAGGACCTGTCTGACAAAGTGAAGTAGACCAAAAGATCCTCAAAAGCTAGACATCATGCCGAGATCCAAAGAAATTCAGGAACAAATGAGAAAGAAAGTAATTGAGATCTATCAGTCTGGAAAAGGTTATAAAGCCATTTCTAAAGCTTTGGGACTCCAG
>OMKR01038110.1:0-12498 GCA_900302355.1 Cyttopsis rosea | reverse complement strand
TGTGTGTGTGTGTGTGTGTGTGTGTGTCTATGTATGTGTGTTTGAGTGTGTGTGTGTGTGTGTGTGTGTGTGTGTGTGTGTGTGTGTGTGTGTGTGTGTGTGTGTGTGTGTGTGTGTGTGTATTTGTGTGTGTGTGTGTGTGTGTGTGACTGTATTTGTGAGGACCGGTCTCCTAATTAAACATTTTTTGGTTTAGAAGTGCACCACAAACATGGGTCCTCACTTTGATACAGTACAAGAATGTGTGCATGTGTGTGTGCGTGCGTGCGTGCGTGCACTGACCTGGGGGAGCTGGTGAACTGTGTGTGAGTTTTCGTTCAGCAGCAGTGGAGCTGTGGGAGAAGACATTCTGCTCTCAGGAGACCGGGTCACAGCGCTGCTCCTCATCTGACATGAACACACACACACACACAAATCAACACACACTGAAGAAGGGAAGAAGATATTCTCAATTGACCTTTTATGAACTCTCACTTATATAACTAATGAATCATAGTTTTCCTCATATAACCTATATGCAAGAAGGGAAAAGACGGGGTAAGAGGAAGGGACGAGTTACTGATCCTGTTATTTTCCACATTGTGAAGGCCTGTGAAGGCCAGACCACATTCCCTTGTTACTCATGTGTGTGTAGAGATTAAACAATATGGTGTTCGTACACATTAGTGAGTGCTATAGTAAGCAAAAGGGGCTTACGTTTTGGAGACATCCAGGAAATCCCTTCCCACTCTTAGATATTGATTATTTACTTCCATATACAGTACTGATTATCTACTACAAAGGGGATAGTTATGGGATTGGAAAGCAACTGGCAGACCGAGTACTTTTCTTATCTGCATCTTGCACCTGCACATAAGATTATAAAACTGTGAACACGCCTGAAAGCGCTCGGACTACAACCGTTAATTATTGTATGAGGAATAAGACATATACGACGTTCAAGCTCTTTCTATGTATAAGCAAGCCTCCTTTATGCTTGGCCAATACACAGTGTATGTCTGCTAGTGCCACGAACCTTTGTACTTCTCCTGTGTACAGATCCAAAGATACCCAGCTGTTATTAAATTTACTTAAAGCTTTAAGAAGTCGTTACTTTGACTCATTTCTCTCCGCACTCATCCATCAGCCACCGAACCTGTAGGCTCCGGAGGAGGCCTGTCCAGAGATAATCTTCCACGACACACACACATCAACACGCACAATCACACACAGAACACACACACATTATATGTCAGTTTTTAGAGCATGGAAGAGTTTGAACTTTTGGTACTAAAATCAGGTAGGTGTTACCAGTATCGCTATTAATGTAAAGCACTTTGAGTTTTGAGCTTGTAATGCATGAAAGATGCTGTACAAATCATGAATATAATAAATGTAATAATAATAATAATTTTTATGATTATTGTTGTTATTATTATGATGATTATTATTAATATTATTATCTTATTTGACAAAAATGTTTGCCATGATTGGGGAGCCATGTATTGCATGAGGGAGTGCCATAGAAAAACATTAAATAACTTAAAAATGCAAAAAAACACAAGACACAATCTAACTGCATTTGTGTTCCATTTGTCTATTAAAGGTGCAGTGTGTAGAATTAGTGGCATTTTGCGCAACGGACTTGGCAGAAATGGAATATAATATTCATAAGTATGTTTTAATTTGTGTATAATAATAATTAAAATAAGAATCGTTGTGTTTTCATTACCTTAGAATGAGCCGTTTATATCTCCATGGGGGTTGGAGCTCCTTCCACGGAGGTCGCCATGTTGCACCGCCATGTTTCTACAGTAGCCCAGAGCAGACCAACTTTGGGGACTCTCGCGTTTTTCACGAGTTTTGCGGCCACCGTAGATTGTCCTCCACGGACGCCGCCAATTTTCACCGTCACGGACAGGGAGGGGAATTCAGTTGGTGGCAATCTGCAACCTCGCCGCTCGTGGACGCTAAATTCTACACACTGCACCTTTAACAGAACTTCTGCTGTGTTATTGGACGTCTCATAATAGCTTTACATTGATGGCTGTCAGTGTTTACAAATCATTGTTGACAGTAACAGACATCATATGACCCACGCAGATGCTATCTGGTTGTATAACCTTGATAAACATCTGAGGTTTTATTTATCCAGCGTGCCAGTGCCTATAGAGGGAAGGTTCCCAATGAGAGGGACAAATGTGTTTATAAAGCTCCATGTCTTGGGGGCATCTCTTCTCCAAATCAAAAACGTTCTCCTATCCATCTTAAGTTGCATGTTCTTTTTCAATTTTGCATCTTGAGAATGAGAAGTCATGTTTGTTTTGAGTCAATTTGCTCTGGCCTCTCCTTTCCCTCAACCAGGTGTTTAAAATGAGTGAATTTTCGACGTCACTTTCATCGTGTGATCTTTGTTTCTTTTTAAATGAACTGGCACCCATCAGAGTGCGGCCCTTTCTGTCCCCGCAGCATTCCAAACTCGACACCCGACGTTCCCCGACGGAAGTCCGCGGGCGATAAACGGATATAAACAGAGAATCGAGAAAGCAAGTCCCGGTTTCAAACACTCCCTTCCTCCTGAGTCTCTGCATCCACCGTGGTGTTCTCACTTTTTCATGGCTGCAAATCTAAATAAGTTGACAAGCCACAGGATTTCCCGCTGCGTTTACATCCTCCGCCATGTGCCAAACGATTACTGGAATGTCTTGGAAGGTTTGGGAGCCCGACGACAATCACCCGCGGAGCGTTTGATCAAGGTGAGCGTCGTCCTTATCCCGCCCTTCTGTGACAGCGAACATTTTTCAATTTTGCATTCCACCACAGTGCAACGCACGGTACAACGATGTACCTACGACTGACAATCACACCCTGCGCAGGAACCAAAAGCCTGCGTTGCATTGATTTATCGATACATCGTTCCTCGGCCAACGGTCAAAGCCGTTATCCCCAAGGCTGTGTCTCCATTGGCTTTTTGGGGAAGGAAGCTGAGGATAAGAAATCCCCAGCGGTGTGTGGGTTTTCACTTTGGTTCATTGTGCTTCCAGAGGAGTCTTGGAGCGCTGAATAACCATAATTAAATGTAATGCTATTACAAGGGAATTCCATCATGACATGCAACCGGCAGTAGGGAGTCACAGCAGATCAGACGGGAGCGATTCTGGGAATCCATTAACACTTCTCTCGGTGGGAAGCGCTACCCAGGCAGCGACTCCAGCACAGCACTGCCCGAATGTCATCAGAGTTAGTTAATTGGGTTATGTGATGACACACAACATATGGCCAAGCCCATTTGTTGTTGTTTTTTTTGGTCTGCGGTGGGAATTGCTGTTGGACCATTATGCTTTTACAACATTGGGAACAGATATTTGAATGAAAATGAATCAAATTGAATCAATGCTCCCGGTCCCACAATAGCATACCAAGCATCCAACTTACACATTTTGACACCACATGCTATTTGGTGTGCTATGTTATTTGGTGTTTGAAATGCAATTAAAGTGTCCATTGTTTCGTGTGAAATTCCGACTGAAGTTCAGGGCTTTTGCATTACATAGTTAGTTGAAAAATAAAATTTCATCTGGCACTAATGGTTGTGGGGTTCCAAAGTTTTCTGTCTATCGACAATCCAAAGTGGCCCTAAAATCCCATAGTCTTGTCAGGTGAAGTGATATTTATGAAGAATGCACATGGTTCTTATGGACCGTTGGATGACTTCCTAGAAAGGCTTTGCTTCAACAAAACGTAATAGTGGAGCAGCTTGTATATGGAAGGTATTGTGCATTTTATGACTAAAGCATGGAACTTTCTCCAAACTGTTTCTATAAACCATGAAGTTTACTTTCAGATGTGGAGGCATTTCAGATTTGACCTCTGGGATTAAGGAGAGGGTGAAAATATGTATGCTATCAATTTTTTTTTTTTTTTACATTTTCGCTTATGTGAACATTTTCTAGCTCTTATTATCACCTGGCATCACCTGGCCAGCTCATTGAAGGCCTCGGTCACTTCAGGGAAAGCCTTCCATGCAGTTTTCTTTCCTCTTCCAACAAATGGTGACACTGTCACATCCCGTAAGTGCGTGGAACAATGGGAGAGTGGCACAGGTACTTGGATCCAACTTGTTGACCACTTCACTTCACCCCACTGTATCTGAAGCTGGTGCCTGTACCAAGAGCAATCCACATTCCCTCTGGCTCGATCTTCCTAAACATGGCCACGGCCAGGACAACAATGTCACACTGTCTACAGTATGAATCGTTACCTTCTGGCAACCCTTCTGAACAGCATCTGACACATGCAGAAGCAAGCGTGTGTCTGCTTCCTCGTGGGAACATGGAGTGAGGTTCGTCATGTCAGACTGGGCAGGAGAGCAGAGCACATGTTCCTGTGAGTTGCGTAGACTTATTTTCCATCATCTACTGGGACACATGCGACTGGCTGGGAGAGGAATCCAAACAATTTTGTTTTGTTCTCATCAACACACAGAAGTTTTTCCAGTGCTTTGGAATGCCGTGTTTGGAATGACCTGTCTCCCGATTCCCTTCCCTCTCTTCTGTCGGGTGGTGCCTTTTAGACTGTCTGGGATGTAGACATGTCGGACAATATCAAGACGGCTCATTTTCTCAAGCTGTGATTTTGAATACGGCACAAAGACACTGTCTGCATAGTCCTGGGAGGTCTTTGCTGTACCAGGATTCAGCATCTGGACCACAGCTGCACCATCAAGTAACACAGCATCAACCACAGGAGCAGGTTTTGAGTCAGTGTCATCAGTCTTTATGCAGTGCAAGAAGTCTGCTTTTGTACTGGTCAAGTCGCATCTTCCTGAGACAAAGATGCTGGTGTCGCCTGGTTTTCATGGCTGAAGAATTGATCCAGTATGCCATCACATATTTGGCAAGACACATACAGCTGTGAGAAGAGATTGAAATCACGCTTCAGTGGTTCAAGTTGTATCTTCTGCTTTGGCAGTTGTGGTGTGGGGGTGGTGTGATTTAAGCAGCCACACCTATCTTGGGTCTAGTTAATTGGGCCCGGGATCAGGGGTGGCTGTACACCTGTTGCTCATCAGAGCAATCGATGAGCACAGGTTAAATCACACATCCCCACACACACGCACACTGGAGGAGCCCTTGTCATGATACGTTCCATCTGCTCCCGGTTTGTCACACCTTACCACTGCCTCCAATAAACTGGTGTGTTTTCAGCATCATTGCCTGTGTCTCTGTGTCGGCAAGCCCCTGGAAAAGCCACTCCAGTCGTTCTTCCACAAGATGGTCAGGCTGAACAATTAATCAATTTCAAATCGAAATCGCAATTTGAAACAATGCAATTAGCAAATCGCAAAGGCTGCGATATGCAGCGCATTTAAACTGTCGTGTCAATGGGTTTACATGCCGTCCTCCTCGTGTAGAAGTGCCGTCATGCTCATCAATCCTTGAGTGACAGTCATTCAGACCAATCAAAAGTGCCGCACTCCTCGTGTGCCAGTCATGCTCACCAATCAGAAGTTTAGGGCCCGATGAAAACGTGGACTGAATCGCGGAATTTGATAATAAAAATGGAATCAACTGTAAAACACAGAAAATCGTGGAATTTGCCAAAATGTGGATGCAATTCATAAAAATCTGGGTTTTCTCTACTATTATGAGCGTTTTTTCACAGCACCTAAGCCAAATGAACAGAAAAACACTGCAGAGACAAAAAAAGAAAGTACGAAAGTACATATGAATTTGCTCTACGGTATGGATTTTGACTATACGGCTGATGGTAGAGCCCTCGCAGATCTAAAGTGGAGATGCACCGATTTATCTGCAATACAATATATTAAACTAAATTATTTTGTGTCTGTTATTATATATAAGAATTTATAAAGTAATAACTGGAGCCACAACTTTATCGCCGGACCAACCGCCACCATGTCTAAATCCACCATCGGCTTCCACGCTGCAAGCAGCAAACAACTTTTATATCAATCCACGGTTTTTATTTAAGCCGTTTAAGTGCGATATTCCAGAGAAAACCAGCTCCGTCACTATCCGCACAACTAAAGTAGTGTCGTTACGTACGTAATGATGCAGTTGAGCTCTCAGTCAGTTGCAAGCGGACCTGATAACTGAATCACTTCCTGAAACAAAACGATCCATTCATTGACTTTATTGACTCATTGACTTTTGAAAATTATATTGCAAATCAAATCGCAATCGCAAGATATTTTCCCCACATCGTTCATTCAACACCCTCTTTGGAGGACGTGGGGGTTTCAGGTGAAAAACAACAAACTAGCATGCCACACAATTACTGTAATTCTGTCTTCTACATTCTAGCTAATGTAGCTGTCAGTCAGAATAGAGGCACTTACTTGATTTCTCAAATGAGTGCCAACGAATGACAGTCATGTAATTCTATATAACATACAGCTGAGCAGAAGTTGTCAAAGTTGTCAACAAGCTATAGCTACCTGTACACCTGGAAATAAACACATATACTTGGTAGGGTCAGAGCCCCCCTGGCCAAATTGGTGATCTAAGAAGAATTGTGCTACGGGGCCATGGCTGAGGCAGCTGGCACCAAATAAGCATCTTTATTAGAACAAAAATGTAATTTTGGCAAAGATATACATGATTATAATGCAGAGTGATCGGGCAAAAACTAGAAAAATGCAATGCTGAGGTCAATGACCTCTCAATGTTACCAGAGGTCAGATACAAATTGCCTCCATGTCTGAAATAAAACCTTGGGGTATGTAGATTATATGCTGAAACTTTCATGGTTTAGTCATAAAATGCACAATTGGTTTGCCTGTCTGCCACATTATAATGTTTCCTTTTGCCCCAGAATTGAACTGATTCAAGGAACTACTGGACTGATTCAATCTGTGACTGGCTGCATATGACAGAATGTGTTACATTGTAATTGGATATAAGTCCATTCGGTATGTCACAGTGGTTTGACATGGAAGAAAGGCTGTCAAGATCAATGATGTCTGGACTTCTGAATATGGCTCTTCCAATGACAGCTTAACTGTTCGGGAAAGTCTATGATCATACATTTGATCCTATAAATGGCAACTTTAGCATTGAGTGTTTTACCAGGCTCTTGATGCTGCCGAGCACGGCCGTGGTCACTATGCCCGTGAGGAAGGCCAGCAGGTTGAGACCGGTCAAGGTCCAGATCAGAGTGTACACGGTCAGCACGTCCTGGCAGCCCCGCACGCCCACAAACTCATAGTAGTTGTTCAGGTAGCCTCCGCTGCAACACAGGGAAACAGCCGTCTTTATTTTCAACATTTAATTTTCAGAAGTGATAGGAGGGTGTAAGTCATCGTTGAGTAAATATTTTGTCTAACAGTTCAGACACAGGAAAGAATTGGGATTATTTTAGGTAACATTTACCATATTACAATATAAGGGTTATTAAGGGATATAAGGGTAATTATAAGGGTTGTTTGTGATGATGACAAGGATGAGGAAGATATTGACAGGATTATCTCACTTGGCACAATCATACAGATCACAGCAGTAGCAGGTCCCACTTCGTACCGTCAAGCTACAGGACTCCTGGAGATTCCGACATGGGACCTGCAAGAGGAAAACAATGTTTACAACAGCAAGACAAGCAACATGGGACAATAGTGGTGGATAAACCTGTCCATAGCTGAACTGTAAAATGATCCGAGAGGCAAAAAAAAAGAGCAACAATCAATGATTTAATATGATGTGAGATATCAACCAATGTGAAATCGTTCAATTCAAATGTACAAGCAGGACATATATCCTGTCTTAACATGCCATTCTATCTGGATATTCATATCATTATATATCAAATATACTCATATCCTTAAGATGTCTATACCAAAGGAACTTACAGAGGCGTGGTAATTCTCATAGATGTAGCTGCTTCCACTCGTGTAGAACTGACATCTGCCTGCTTTCACAGGTCGAATGTCCTGACAAGAGTTAGAAGAAAACAACATACAGGGTTTATATTTCCAAAACAAATGATTGGGATTAGGAGCTGGTGATTAACCAACAATATATAGTAAGCAAAGACTTTTGCTGTTTATGTCAGCAGTTATTTACTCAGAATCTCATTTTGCCCTTCAATGTAGGAAAACATTTCCAAAACAATCCCATAAAAATGCATCATCACCATTTTGCCAATAGTCCTGTAGGCATTTTGCAAACAACTTGACACTTTAAGCAACTTGAAATTGTATTCCAGTTGATTTTCTTTCCAGTATGGGATGCTATCCAAAATATGCCTGCAAAGGAAATACTGTCACTCAACCATAGAAGTCAATGAGCTGTTTTTGATGCAATGTCTTGTCTTGAGTATTGTCGAGCGAGCGGTTCAACAGGACACTGACGGAGCTAATGTCTTCAGTGCTGCGAAGCAAGATGTTGACTGGTTGAAAAAGGTCATCCAGACTGGCCTTCCAGGGGGAATTCAAGATCCAGAGTTAGCAATATGATCTTCTGGTGGCTGCTGTGGCTCCTGGTAGCATGTGAGTGTGACAGGGCATCTTTTAAGGGCAATGAAAGGAAAATCATTAGGCCCTTGCTGAGATAGTTTGGAAAACTCCCAAGTGTTCATCAGTGGATCTCTACAGTGGGGTTCTCCAACTCCATTTTCCATCAGTGGCAGAGGAATTCAATTCAAGGTGACAGAGTGCAGAGCACTCTTAAAGCTGAGGGGCTTAAACAATGACCTTGTGAGTCAGAGAGAAGTTCCAGGCAGCAATCCAAGGTTTCAACACAAGGGACAGAAGATAACCATGGTCCAGACTAAAGTGAGGAACCTTGCAGAAGAAAATAGGATCAAACATAGGTTAAGCAAGGCTCCTCGGGACATGGGCAGAGCTGTGGTGACCGAAGCCCTTTCACTTTCACTGTCATTCCTCCTGCAGTCAGAAGATGACCCTATCCCATCGCCAGCCCATATGCACATGTGTGCACTGTGGGGGAACCCTTATTTCTAGCTCTGTGTTCAAACTGGTTCATTGGCAAACATATTGACATCCTAAAACCATGGATGAGAAAAGGTGGAACCATGACGGTCTTGCTGTCTTAGCTGACACACAAGAATGGGAGAGGTGTAAAATGAGACCAATCTGCGTTTTGGACAAAGCTTATAAAGCAGGGGGCCATTTACAATCAAGAAGCTAAGACCTACTGCAACCGACTGCCAGGACGTTGGAGAAGAGCAGTGATGTTGGCAGGAAGCTGATGGCAGGAAGGAATAGATGGTCTATATCACACTGGCTACCAGACATACAGTACAGTAATATTGTTGCACTGATGCACTGAGGATCCTCTTGGGGTGGGATGATCAAAATATCTGCCTTTATTCCAAGAATGCAAAGGAAAATCATTGTGGGAAAATGTCCACCAGAGTTCTCCGGTTTTTCTCCAGTTTTCTTTTTTATCAAAAGAAGAAAAGGACTTTGTGTTCAATGTCAAAGTCACATATCAAAGTACATTAGCTTGTCACTCCATTCTTTTAAATTGGTGAGACAGCTGTTTATTGGATTGCTGAGACAGGGCCTGGCCCCCTTGTCATCCATCTATTTTGTGATTGGAAAATCACGTTTGAAAATATTACTCCAACTGGTTGTGTAAAATGTAAAATTTGAGCAATTGCATAACTCAGTGTGGTGCTTGGGGCGTTACCTTATGGCAAAAATTGATTCTCTTGCATGATTTCAACTGTGCCTATATCCAGGATTGCTGGAGGGATTCGAGAACCACACGTTATAAAGACAGTGCTTTATCAAAGACTATCCTGTGGAAACTTCTGTCTTTCGGGGAAGTTTCCACCACTACACTACAATGGGATTTTTCTGTTCAGATTTACAGTAGAGTGTCAACAAACACTTGAAAAGACTGAGCAACTGAGCACAAGCACAAATGCAACCCAATCTAGCACACACGCTCATCAACTGCACCTTCTCCTTATTTATTTACTTGTGTATTTTCCTTTTATAGTGGTTGTGTTTACTTGAAATGCTTCACAATTGTTTATTCTGGAAGCTGTTTGAAAGAAAGGGGTAGAACCTCCAAGGACTCTGCTGATGGGAATTTTCGTTAACATTTCAAACTGCAAATGTAACAATTCCAATGAGGCTACAACTTTACTTATAAAGGTTGAGTTAACTGAAGTAACACGTGCTTGCACATACTGGAGAAAGTGTCACCTACTTCGAGAAACCATTGTGACTCCAATTATTCATTCATTCCCCAATATACTTCTATTCCAACATGTTTATATCTCGGTAACTCACCATGTTAAAGACGATGAAGACCCCGTCGATCACCAGGCATAGGAAAGAGGCGATGATGCCGAAGCTTAAAAACACTATGGCAGCGGTCAGCTGGGTTGGAATATGAAATAAGAAGGGAAGATCAAATCACAAATCCCTTTTGAAAACACAATATACTCAATCATACAGAATTGCAGATAAGTGTATCATGGGAATGGGAATGCAGATCAAGTCACTCAAGTTTATTTATATAGCCCTTAATCACCATACAGTCTCAAAGGGCTTCACAAATCCACATTTGAAATAGAAATCAACGGCCTCCCCTAGTCTAAATCCTCATCCGGGCAAGGAAAAACCCTTTGGGGGAAAAAAGGAAGAAACCTTGAGAAAGGGCCACAGAAGGAGGAATCCCCCTTGCAAGATGACCAGGGGATGCCGAGTGGGCAACATTAACAACATAATATACTATGCAATGTTAAAGCTAGACACTATGAGAGTCCAATTGCTGGTGCAGAGCGCCGCAGGTAGACGCCTCCAGGGAAGGGGTCCGAGTCAGGCCCCGATCCAGGTTGGTCGGAGCAGTGTCCCTCACATCTGGAAAGGGTCATGCACAATCGGTCTCCCCCTGGCTCTATGACTACAGCAACAGCCTCGCAACGCTCGCAGCAGCCTGAACCCCCCCTCCCTCAGATCAAGAGAAGAGGGGAGGATTAAAAAGCATTGTTGGAAAACCGATGTGAGTTGTGTGTAGATCAACTCTGACAGTAAATAGCCGGGGTAAAGACTTGCACATGGAGGGTGGTAATCTCTGTGGTGAGCTTGGTTTAACCAGTGCAACAGATAGGCTATTTGTATACTGTATATGTGGCAGCTTTCAAGACAGAAGACTAAACTAGAAGCCATTTTCAGTCCCTCAACAAAGACATAGAACAGCCCCAGAAGTCTATTTAAACATTGAATGTTTATATATCCAGTCGCATTGACCTGGGAAGAGCACTCAATGTCATCGCTAACCACCGCTTTTCTCACAGTATTTTACATTTTGCCATTGGCTACTTGGGTGTCCAAAAGAACAATAGGACACAACCCCTAAGCACTGTTTTACATCTATTCTGACATTTGCCATGCTGACCTTATTAGGGAATAGATGATATGAGAACCTAAGCATAAATCTCTGGTCAGACCACAACCAGTTCTGAGACAATAACCATCCACCGATGGGAATCCTTTTCTAAGGATTAAAAACCTATTTCCCTATTTCCCATGGTCTCTGACTAAAGGAAGTTTCGACTTGTGATTGGATAATAAGCGTGGCCGCCATGCTTTGGTGTGACCACGCCAGCAGCTCAACAATGGGAGAAGCAATGGCCAGAAGAGAAAGGAAAACACATGCTCCACAGATAGAGATGGTTGGGTATTGGGCTGGTTTGGGTTGTGTCAAAAGTGTCTCTGGAGTAAGTTCACTGATGTCCTATTCGCACACAATGGAAAGAAAAATGGACCAAGGCTCAAGACACTTCACTATTAAAGTTATTGTGAAGTTTCCATTGCTATGCGTCATGGCCATTGAAGTCCCAGACACTATGTAGATATAACTAAAGTTAAATATAAGCAGGTGGTCTGTTCTCCTTTGTGATGAGCACCTAGTCAGCTTGGTCTTTGGGGTTTTCTTCACAACACATAGTACTACTTAAAAACACACGTATTTCGTACTGTCAAATGTAATTTTTTACTCTATTTCTGCTCACTGTTACTTTAACTGATGTTAATGAGAAACAGAGGAAATGTCCCTTTTCTAAGTTGATGACCAGGACAAGCAGCAGGCAGTGTTTTCCGGGATAACTCGTCAGTTAACATGATTAAAGCATTGATTCTAAGTGATTTAGAGTTTTGTTTATATTATTTGTACACCGACTGAAACTACGGCAACTGCATTTAGAAAAGTGTAAATAGTCTGAAATCGCTCTGACGGTTCTCTTTGATCTGTTTTCTTACTGGAAAGCTGCTCTCTTACTTGATAAAGAACACGAAATATAAGAAGTGAGCTGGCAACTCAAGGACTATTGGCACTAAAATCTTCATGCCTTCATAATGGTATGAAATGTATGAATGTTCTGTAATTGCCATACGTATATTAACAATAATAATACCTGGTCCTCTTAGAATTTGATTCATTCCTATTATTATTTTTGTACATTTATGTACTTTTATACAGGAGCTGTGATTTGTGTTCTATTTTAACAAATGAACCTCAAGAG
>OMKR01038099.1:7820-18409 GCA_900302355.1 Cyttopsis rosea | reverse complement strand
ATGAGCCATGGTGAATTTTAACAACATAGTTACGCCCGACGTGGGCGTTGTTTCCCTTCCCTTCTCACTCATGTTCCACGCCGCCCTGAAAATATTTGTTGTCATCCTGTCTGCTTTTTTTTTTTAATGCCACTCCACATGCTGGGAAATGCCTACCTGCTGAGCATGGTTCCTTCTTAGTAGTGTGGGAACGCTCTGTGTCATGGTTTTTTTGTTGCCATGATATTGGTATTCCAGTATTCTCTGTTGAATTTTATCTCTATTCTCTATGTATAATCTTTGAAGACCTCAACTTGAGACCTAAAATTGCAACATATTTCTCTCTTAATAATATCACTGTGTATCGGTTTCTTGCAAATACAGTCCTAATATGGTCATACACAATATACACAATAATATTAACGACTCGAGTCATGACTTTACTTTGAACGAAATTGAGAATCTATGATTTGTTTGTTGTAGCATTACGACTGACTATAAACATGGAATTGGAATAGAATATTTAAAAAAACATGAGATGGCATTCGAAAAACCTGAATGCCATCACATACTATTGTGTTTTGGAAAAAATAGAAAGCTAATTTGATATCTCTAAACCAAAATATAAGAAAAATATAAAAAAATGGCATCAATAAAAACCCAAATTGTCACCAAAATATCTGTGACATTTTGCCCCATCGCCTTAACTCTAGTCTGCAGGCACGTCACACTCCTCTCCCTCCGTCTTGCTCCCTCATTAGTCTGTCTCTCCGTCACCCTGGACCGCGGGGACAGCGGGAGCAGAATAAGAGATGAGTGTCCCACCTGGTGCTGTCATTTCTTGCTGCACCTCAGCGGTAGAGAGAACACCGTCTCCCAGAGAGACGGTGTTCAGGCAGCGGGGATCGACTCTGCTGCTGACATCCAAGATCCAGACATATCTCTTATTCTCAGTTCAAGTTAATCATACTTATTATCCTTTAACCAAAGGTTAATGATAACTGACCTTATCAACCAATGATGGAAAAAATGCACCCACATAACCACTGGCAATTTTTTTAATTATATGTAACATTTTTCTCCTGCATTCCAGCCATGCTAAATAATGGCTAAATAATCTTAATAGAATGTACTTAATATTTAATATGTACTTAATATACTTAATATAATTTAAATATACTTTAAATTAAAAAAAAATCTAATCACAACAACAGAATCCAATTTAGAAATGTCCATCTTTGTTCAACCATCTTCTTTTACCTCTGACTTCTTTAAAAAAAAATTGATTTGTAGGAAGGCCACATACAGTAGCAGTTTCCCCATCACCTTGTCTATGAGTGGTTAATCTTTAATGTTTTAATCCAACCTTAATGTTTTGTGTCTTCCCAAAAAGGAGACCCAGCAGATCCCCACCGAAGAGGTCGCCCTGGAGATCTTCCTCTCCAATGGTCAGAAGGCTATGGTCAGTATTCTGACCTCAGACCAGACGGAGGATGTCCTCGAGGTATGGAAATGACATAATCTCTCAAAGTCTTTGTTGTGTAACGCTGTAATTTATTACCATGTATAAGAAAAGTGTTCCATCGCTCTTCAAACACTGACAGAAAGGCGCAAATAATTGTACCAGTAGATGAAGCTACGGTTTTTTTGGGCCACTGCAGAGCACAATGGATCACATCCCAAACAGCTGTGGTTTTATTTCTTTCAGCACATACCATGGCAGCGGACGTGAAGCCACTCATTTGTCTCTTTTTGCAACTAATAGTGTTTACATGAAGAGACTTTGCAATCGCATGTACTCTAGAAAATCCTCACTTATATATCGTTGCAGTTAGTTAGGATGGTAATAAGCTGCACTTTAACGCTGACCGCTGCAAAGGAGCCTTATGGAGCGCTCTAGAATAGTTGTTATAAAAAAGTTTTACCATAAACCTTTTTTTTTTTTTATATGTGGACTTCAGGTTAATGTGGACTTAAGGGACTTTGAAACATGATATCTCTGTCTATGTGATAATACTCCTGGCTTTAATCGTCCACTGACTCCTAATTCCAGTAGAGATTTAAATCGCGTTCGCTTTTGTTTTGATACCTTTTATTTATTTTTGGTCTGTCCACAATTGATTTTTAATAATTTTGTACATGGAAGAAATATAAAGAAATGGAAGGATTCGTCATGTCATTGAAACAAATCCTTATTTCCTCTGCAGGCTGTTGCATCCAAGCTTGATCTTCCAGACGACCTGGTCGGGTACTTCAGTCTCTTCCTAGTCCGGCAAGGTGTGGACGGGGGTTTAACGTGTAAGTTTGAATCTTTAATCAGTTATTACAATGTAGAAGTTTGTGTGTTTGCACTCTTTGATTTAGCCGTTTATTCCACTTTGCTTACTTAATTTATGTTATTCTTTAAATGATGTGTAAATGCGCCATCTTTCTCTCTTTTTTTCCACTGTTTTACATCTGGATTTCAACACTTTAATGCATTATTAGCATTTACTCGTTACCTAGCAACCTTTTACCTTGCCACGATCCGACCCTTGAGTTTTTTACTTGGGTAGATAACCAGGATATTTGACGCTGCAGTTCTAACCTGCTCTGGGGCAGGTTAAGTTCAGGATTACAGATTTTATAAAAAGGTTTTGGACCAAACAGCTGCCAGAAAGTGTTATGTAGTCCATGATGCAGCTAATCTGAGATCCGTCCGTTCAACAGAAATATATTTGCCATCTATGGAGATGTACTTTAACACTGTTTTCACAAAGTTTCGACATGTAATGCTAATATCAAGAGACACAGATTCATATGTTTAAATTAGCATCCTCTTCATAGGTCTGGGAGAAATGTAATTAGCCAAATTATATTTATATAACTACAATGGATTGTTGAAAATATTCAATGTAAAAAGAAGAACCATTTATTTTCCAAACAATATATTATTTAGTAATATATTAAACATACAAACTAACACACTCGAGAAGTACAATCTTCTGCAATTGGCTGTCTGCCATGAATATCACACATTTACAGTATATGCACACGCCTTGGGATTAAAGAAAGCTGGTGTATAAAAACCTGGTTCAACGGAGCAAGCTGCCAACCCCCATGGAGATATGAATTAACCATGAGGCATTGGGTTTTGTGAAGCTGAAACTTGATGAATAGGCAAGACTCACCTGTTAATGAGGACATGCTCTTAGTGTGAATGATAATGTTAATGATAATAATATTATTACTAATAATTTCTTAAAAAATGTTAGAAATGTTAAGAATGACAACCATGAATCAAAATATTTTCTTCTCGCTGTGACTAATGGACTGCTTCTGCAAAGATACGTGTCAACATTTTATTCAATACTGCAGTACATTAATTTCCATATTATTTGTGGAAAATGTGGAGGTTTAGTTTTAAATAATGTAAGAGAAGCAATTGAATAAATCAAAACTACTTATGACAAATGCCCTTCTCAGGTTATTCAAGGACTTCTGGCCAGGGACACATCATCCTAGCACTATCTGCAAAATAGAAATAACACCGGAAAATAAAACTTACTTGGTTTTCCAGGGGAAAAAAAGTTGCTGGATAATTGATTTTTTTGGGATATGCGAAGGCTTTGAGTTGGTCTAAAAAATAAAAAGACCGGAAATAAATAATGCATTAAGTTTAGTGTTTAGCCTTTTTGCCTTGGCTTTACTTTATAGTTCTAAAGTCTCCCTGAAGGAATTGCAGTGAGCTGGATTTGGCTTTCCTTCAGATGAGACGTCGATCTCACATTGTGTGTGTGTGTGTAGTTCAGTTCAGTCCGTCTCAAGCATATGTCTGTCCCTCCACCATCTCAGGCCAGAATGCATAATTCATTTCTTTATACTTCATTAATACTTTTCTGCAGAGTTCTACCGCATTTGCATCAGTGCTGGCTTCAACAAATAAGTCTCGATAGCACCGGCATGAAACATTCCACACCAAAATGCTTTATTTTGCACCTATCACTGTCCCATGGAGCACTCCTGCATCCACCCATCCAGAGTTTCTTTTCCACTTCCAAATGCCAAATATTTTACGATTCCACGCGCCAGATCCTGTCATTCCTGGACTAAAATAAATTAAAGATGCCAGCTGAACTTCAATCTAAGGAAGAACACAGTTATTGCGTGCATTTTTCTTCATTCTTTGCACAGCTTTGAAGTGGAAAATGGGGATGATGGGATGTAGGTCCACTTGTTTTAACGTGTCTAGACGGTTGCATCAGATCCATGCCGGCAGGCCAACAAATAAATAAATAGTTTGTGGGAACATCAACAAAACAGGATATGAGAAGGAATTAATTTAAGGTCCGAGACGGCTCCAAGTGGACGTCACTTATGAAACGTAAAACTAATATGTAAGGAAATGTCTCCTAGAGGAAGGTTTGAAAGTATAAAATAAATCCACGACAAAAAAGATAAATATTATCCTAAAAGGAGCACTGTGTGAGATTCTCTAGTGCTGCGCCTCTAGGACTAAACAACATCGAATTGGAATAATATTCTCAATTTATCTTCCCTTTTACGAAACACTGCAATGCAAGTGTTCTATATGCAGAAGAATAATGCTAATTAAGGATCAATAAACACCCGGCCTGTAACATTCTGCATTTATCCTGACCTGTCGCTCACGCTCAGCAAGTAAATCTAAGTAACAAAGGGTAAACATCTCCTGATTGAACTGAAGATTTAGCCTCATACGCTTGCAGGGAGGGTAAATTGAGCTGTTTAGGCACCGTGTAAATAGCTCAAGGTGCAACACTAAAGAATATTACACAGAGCTCCTTTAATGCATTATTTATTTTCTGTCCCTCTTGTTTATTTTCTAGGTGTGACTTTGCATTATAATGAACAAAATATGTCCCCAAATCTTGCAGCATTTTAAATTGTATATATATATTTTTTCAAACTAGTTATTACTTTTTCCAATGTTATTCCCATTTTGCACATCGGGGTAAGACTTGCGTCCCCAGTCACAAGTCCTTGAACGAGCTATTGGTTTAAAATATCAGCACTAATTCTGTTATCTGCAGTTCTTTGCAAACTAAAGTGAGTATTCAAAGCCTTCAAAGTCCTTTCTCCATTTGGGGTATAAACCCTTTTGTAGTTTTATTTTTATGAACACCGTAGGAAATAAAAGTTAAGCAACATGAGCAATATGCATTTAACTGAAGCTTTCCCGTCAGACAGGGTCAAACACATGGTTTCAAACACATTATTAGAAAACAAATTGTTTTGATTTGACGAGATTTGATTTGATGACAAACTCAACAGCACCAAAATATATCACCACGTAGGGGTGGGACCAAATGTCAATACAGATGTTGTGATGGAGCTTCTCTAGTGACGGATATGCCTGTGAGAAAATGTCACTCAATACAAACATGTCTTCTTTGTGCAGTCTTCCTCTCATAAGTCTGAAGTGGAATTAAAATAAAGTTTAGTTTAGTAGCATGAAGAGAGTGGCTGACCCAGGAGGAACACCGCTTCTCACACACACACAGACACACACACACACACACACACACCATACTGGGACTCCTCGTCTGTCTTTGTTTGTGACCATCATTATAAACATCAGTGGGATCATGCTGTAGTCGTTTCCCCCCCATTCATTCTTGTAGCTAACTCCCTCTCTCTCTCACCCCCCCCAACGGTTCCACAGTTGTTCGGAAGCTGCAGGAGTTTGAACTACCTTATGTTTCCATCACCAGCTTGAGGAGCTCAGAGTTTCACATCCTCCTGCGGAAAAGGTAGCGAACACCACTCAAATTATCATTTTGAACCTCACCTCAAATTGCTGTCCACCGTATTTAGAGATACTACATCCCCAGATGGAAATTACAGCAGCACGAATCGCAACAAATAAAAGTGTTTAAATAATAATAAGGCAATGAACTCTCTATCAACAACCTCAAGTGTAAAAGCAAAAGTCTATGTCCAGGAAATAGTGCGTTTAGAATATTGATGAGTGTGTGGAGCATGACCGTAGTTCTCATACTTTATTTAGAGCATTGAAACACACACAAAGCAAGCATTTCTTTCTCATGTAAACCACAGATGCAGCACTATCTATTTAATTTGGTTCAATAGGTTTATTTATTGCCAATTGTTTTATTGTTTATTTTTAGATTTATTTTTCTGTTCTATTGTTTGTTAGGTTTTTTTATTTTTTTATTGTATATTTCCATTTGTTTCTATTTTCTTTGTTATTATTGCCTATTTTTATATGTGAGCTGCTATGACACTGCAATTCCCCTCCGGAGATGAATAACGTATCTACAGTTCATTAAAATTCTAATTTGAGCATCAAAGTCACTCCAGGCCTTTAGAGGCAGGGGCAGTTGTGCAGTTGGTACTTGGGGGTTTCTGTGCCTCCAGACGAGGTCCAGCGTCTCTCCTGGTGCTCCGTGTAAGTGGGACCATATGGATGTTTGGTGTTTACTCCGACCAGCGGGGAAGCGACAAGCAGACTGCAGCCAGACGGGTCGACCCAAATTCAGAGCTTGTAGAGTTGGACATTTTACATTTTCTTCTGATAGGAAAGTTTGTTTTTATTAGACAGAAATCTATTTTCAGAAACAGGATTTTTGTAAATTGTGCAATCAAATTCTAAATCATCTGCGTCATCTGATTACTTTGCGCACTTGAAATATTTCCGTCATTTATCCAAGGCCCCCACGCACTCCCAACACAGCCCTCCTGTTTTTCCTCCCCTGGCATCATGGTGCCTCCTGCTTACCGGGGTACACAGGATGTTGACTTTCTGGAAGCCTCGTCCCCTGACCTAGTTTGGGGTGGTGGGGGGGGGGTTAATGCAGAGCTAACAGATCACGGTGGAGAAATGAAACAGACCCCCAGTTCAAAAGATACAGAAGTGGATCGGGTCAAAAAGAGGGAAAATATCTGCATCTGGCTAGCTTCTCAAACAGCCACAAGATTGTTCATTTGGACTTTTTTTTTTATTTTTTTTTAACTTTTTTAACTTTTTTTTTCCTACAGAAGTTAATGGTATATGTTAAGTTCAAATAAATACTCACTGCATCATTCCCACCCCTCTCTGAATGAATTGTAAAGAGGTGACTTTGTAACAACAACTTCTCCTTCCCTGAGGACTTTGATCACAGTCCTGTGTAAAAAGAAAACACAGATGAGCGTAAAAAGGATCAGATGCCATTTGAATTGGAGTCAGGACTTTCAATTCCTTGCATGGCTGCACATTTACACATCATTTCCTCAGGGGGTTAGATTGTCTCTTTGTGAAGGTTAGTCAGCAGCTGATTGAAAGAAATGTCTCTTGTTGGATGATCCTTTCAAGGACCTGATGTGTCGGCTGTTTGCAGTTTAATGAAAATATACGACCAACTATTGAAACCAAATAAAAACTTGTAATTGTAAATGCTTGTGACCCACTTGAGGTTTTAAATAAAAATGTAGTTTTAACCGAAGCTGAATACCCTTCTCCCATGCAGCTACTGGGACATGGCGTACGATGTCGATGTGATGGAAAATCGAGTGGGCCTCGACTTGCTGTATGCTCAGGTAAGAGGCCTTTTACTAATGTTAAATTTTAAAGGACTTTTAAGATGTTCTCATGCTGGAATCTGTCCTTATGGTAGCCATTTCCCCTTAATCAGCATTTATCGTTTAAGTTTATCAAACAGGAAATCCAAAACAAATATTAGCTGTCATGCAATAATGGTGCATCTGTATTTCTGCAACCTTGTCACCACCAGAAAGCATAATCTCTAAAACAATCATATCTAATTCCACAAGGTCCTGTGGAAGTGTCGGCTCAGTTTAGCTTTTCCTCTCCGTGAGCACGGTTTTGTCTCTGTGTGCCTCAATCCTATTTATAGCTGATCCACTTAGCAGAAATTATTTCTTAAGCATTTTGCTGATGGCTGTTTTGATTAAATCAGGCTTTGGGAGAAGTGGTCTGATTGTCTCGAGCAGAGTGAGACCTTTAGCCCACACTTCTCCCACTCAGGGTGTGTGTGTTTGCCTGAATGTGTTTTTTTCCCTCTCTATTGTGGTCTTAATTCTGTTATTTTCTGACACAAACATCTGCATGTGTTATTATTCAAAATAAGATGCACAAAGAAAAATGTTACTTGGAACTTGGAGTCTTAATTGATTTTATTTATTTTTCCTATTTGCTAAACCAGACAGTGTCTGACATCGAGCGAGGCTGGATCCTCGTCAACAAAGACCATCACCGGCAGCTCAAGTCGCTGCAGGAGAAAGGCTCAAAGAAAGAAGTAAGCGAGGCCGTCGCTTCTAGAATCCACATCAGCAAGCAAGGAAGCGCTTTGGTCCAAGAAGAAATGTGGCTCTGCGGCTCTGTTACGCAATTCATTTTTGTACTTTTTTGTAACCCTGGCGTCTCATAATAATTTTATTACATCCATATTGACTATTCTAGAAATAATGTATCCTATTCACAATTCTCTGCGATTTACTTCCAGTAATACAATAACAATTTAAAGATGGAGGGATATACTTTATTCATCCCCAGAGGGAGGTTCAGAACAAATAGGCATAAGAGTAATAATAAAGTAATAAAAAATAGAAAATAATCAGCAACAATTCTCTGTGTTGACAATTGGAAGTATAAAAGCAGCAATATTGTACATGTATATGCATGTTGTATATATGTGTGTGTGTGTGTGTGTGATGTCTTTGGAAATCCCTTATTCGGTTGTCTTTTTTCCCCTCCACCAGTTCATCCGTCTGGGTCAGACGCTAAAATATTACGGCTACATCAAGTTTGACCCGTGCGTCACGGACTTCCCGGAGAAGGGATGCCACGTGATCGTCAGCGCCGGCAACAACGAGCTCAACTTCCACGTCAAGCTGCCCAGCGAGCAGATGAAGGAGGGCAGCTTCAAGGTCACACGCATGAGGTGCTGGAGGGTCACCTCGTCCGTAAGTCCAGAGTGTGTGAGTGAGAGTGTGTGAGAGAGAGATCGCTTAATGTGAGAGGGATTTTTTTACTCTGCTCAGTATTTGGGTGAAAATAGTGTACAACTTTCAAATGAGAATCGGAAAATGTGCTATAATCATTAGTCTATTTATGATATTTTTCAGCATATTTTGAAATGGTTTTATTTAGTTTTTGTTATTTAATTAAATATATTATAGATATTTTACATATATTATTATTAATATAGTATGTAACATATGATTAAATATAGTATATAAATATTTTTTATTATTTTGACATTTATATCCTACGTATGTTAAAAAAAAGGGTAAAAGAAATCCTTTTGCTTATTTATGTATTTTACATTTGACTGTGTTCTGTACGAAATGGGAGACACAGACAGCTGGAGTCAAATTCCTAGTATGTGTAAGCATACTTGACCAAACAAAGCCCAATTCTGAGTCTGATTCTAAAACTGTTAAAATCTATCTATTTGTCATGAGCAGAATTCATATTTTCACTACTCCAAGGTCAGCAGCCATTTTCTCCCCTGCAGAATACAGTTGCTATAGTAAAGTTGGCTGTTTGTCAAATAAGCATGTTTTTAATAGTTTGGGGACATTCTATCAAACTCATATCTTTTTTTGGGGTGAACAAGACATTTGAAAAAAATTGTTTTTACCCTACCCAAGTTAATTCACATATTAACATACAGTAAGCCCCCCTTTAATCATAACTGTACAGACCATCTACTGTGCTATTTCAGTTAAAGGGTCAAGCTAATTAGGCCTTGTCTGCAGCAGAATGCTCAGGTTTAATGATTCCCCTAATATTCTTTTCCATTTGTATTTGGAGACAAACCACAACAAATCAAAATAGAAATGCATGTTAATCCATTTGAGACATGGGTGAAAACAAGCCGACCACCCCACCTGGTGCAGCAGTCCAGCGCTAATCCCCAAACTTACTACCTCCCAAGTCATTTTAATAAGTCTCTTTCTCACTAGAACATCCGTTGGGAATACCGTTGCAAAAAATATGCAATTATGTCCAAATCTCAAATGGCATCTGCATCTGGCTGCAGGCTTTTCTTCTCAGAGGCTTCAACCAGGAGATTCAACACAAGCTAGCTTTAGAGTTTGGAGTTCAGATTTCCACACAAGGACTGTAAGAGATGAACTCTGAGTGAAGGGAATGTGTCCCCGGAGCGGGTGTTAGATTGTTGCTTCTGTTTTAATAATGGGTATCATAAGTTTACTTTCTGAACTAGGATCTTCCCCCTCTGGAGACGAGTGACTGTTCCCTGTGACGGTCAAAGCCTTTTTCAGTGCACCCGAAAAGCTAATTAGTAGTGAGAGCTGCTCTCCAGAGACCTGCATGTGTGAAGTGCGGTGTCACCTCTGCAGCTTTTGATGTTTGGAACCTCTGTTCATTATCTTTGTCGCCGCTCAAATGTGTGTGTGTGTGTGGTGTGTTGTCATGTGTGTGGCGTGTTGTCATGTGTGTGGCATGTTGTCGTGTGTGTGTGGTCGTGGTGGCGTGTGTGTGTATGTGGCGTGTTGTCATGTGTGTGTGGTCATGTTGTCGTGTGTGTGTCGTGTGTGTGTGTTATTGTGTGTGTGTGTGTTATTGTGTGTGGCGCGTTATTGTGTGTGGCGCGTTGTCG
>OMKR01038087.1:0-15928 GCA_900302355.1 Cyttopsis rosea | reverse complement strand
AGTATTCCTGAATTCCATACGGTGCAGCAGATTCAAGTGACCTTGAGCTGAATGAAAGTGAATGGAGAGATGGATGGCGAGATGGATGGATAGATGGATAGAGAGCTGGATGGTTAGTTGATGGAGAGATGGATGGGAGTTGGATGGAGAGATGGATGGAGAGATAGATAGAGAGATGATGGATAGATGGATGGAGAGATGGATGAGTTGGATGGAGAGATAGATGGTGAGTTGGATGGAGAGATGCATGGAGAGATGGATGAAGAGATGGATGGTGAACTGGATGGAGAGATGGATGAGAGATGGCTAGAGAGATGGATGGAGAGATAACGAGATGATGGAGAGATGGATGGTGAGTTGGACACATTGGGAAAATGTTTTACCCACAGTGCCAGGATCCCACCGCAGTCTCACTTTCATTGCGCCACGGGGTTTGTTTCACCCTGTAACTCGCACATGCTGTCCCGGTAGACAGTCGTGCCGGTAGCAGGGAGTCCTGTCCCTCCCCGTCGGGAGAGAGGGCGCAGCGGGCACTCACTCCACGGCTCCGGGAATTGACAAGGTCCGTGCACGGGGCGCTGTAACCTAGGTGTACATTATATTTGCATTTGTAACAAAGACTGCTATTGAAATGTGACTGTGGTGGACCAAGAGGCGTGGTTAAGCCGCGGCTGCAGACAGCAGCACGGCTTCCTTCATTAGCGCCCATGCGGCGCAAATTGGACCAATTCGGGACAGGAAGCTTTCTCAAGTGTTTGTTTGTCTTTCACGGGGGAATATGAGTGCAGGGCTCCAGACGTCAAGCAGAGCCCAGACCGCACCAGAGCCGCTGGAGGAAGCTCCATAATAGTTATACATTTTATGTTATTCCTTTTGGCCAGCATGCCTTTCAGTTGTACAAAAATACACACCCAAGTGGCACTGTTTGCCACCGAATCCGTCTGCCTTCTCCATCCGCACCCTGGAAAGTGACTCGACCCTCACAGTTAAGGTTCGAATTTGTCAGGTAAAATAAATTATGATATGAAGTATTATGAATGAATGCCGGCTGTTGGACAGGTAAATGTAGCACCTATGCTTTATCAGGTGTGCCCATTAGGGCTGGCGGGGTTCTCAGATATGCAGCCCACCTGGGGCTTGCCGACACAGAGACAGACAAAGATGGTGAGGACAAGCCGGTTAATTGGCAAGATGTAACAACCGTTAGATGGAATGGCGTCATGACAGAGGCTGCCCCAGTGTGTGTGTGGGGATGGGTGATATTAACACAGCCCTGATCCTGGGCCCAATTAACTAGACCCAAGACAGGTGTGGCTGCTTAAATCACACCACCCCCACACCACATTCCCCAACACCAGGTCCAAATGGTCCTGGCGGTGGCTGCTTGGAGGACTAGCTAGCTGCACATCGTTACCCCTGGTGGCTGCTGCGGCTGCTTCTCTCCCTGTCCTCCGCTGGATGCTGCTGCCAGTTGGGAGAGGGCTGGTGCTGTGGCCCTCTGTCAACCTGCTGGTGGCTCTAGTGCATCTTCGGGCGGCCCTTCTCTGTCCCTTCCCCGTGCCGGGAGCCAGTGTAGCAGTTGCTCCCGCCACATGCCACCTGAGTGGATTTTCCAGGGGCTCACCGACACAGAGACACAGGCAAAGATAGTGAAGACCGGTTTATTGGTAAGATGTAACAGCCAGGAGCAGATGGAATGGCGTCATAACAGAGGCTCCCCCAATGTGTGTAATGTGTGTGGGGATGGGTGATTTTAACCTGTGCTCATCAATTGCTCTGATGAGCAACAGGTACCTATTGTGTGCACCCCTGATCCTGGGCCCAATTAACTAGACCCAAGAGAGGTGTGGCTGCTTAAATCACACCACCCCCACACCACACAGCCATACAGTTTTGGACCGCTGCTAAATGCCAAATATTGTGTTCTTTTTCTTTTTTGATGGCATGATGACGCACCTGCCTCTCCCACCGCTCCAGTAAGACCGATCCGTTTTTGTGTGGAAAATCTTTGGAAACTAAACAACCGTAATCAAAGAAAAAGTGACTCATTGGTCTCATTGGCTTGGGCATGTCAAACACGAACGCATATCCTGTACTTTAGAACCACAAGAGCAAAATATATTTGTGGCAGGGAGCCGTGGCTGAGCCATGTGCTGGAGGAATCAGCAGCTAGGAAGAGTTTCTTTAATGTGTGTTTGTGTTGCAGCAGGCAGAGTGAGCCACGGGGCAGAGAGCCGTGGGAGAACGCTCAGAGCAGAGCTCACTGACTGGTGCCGGACAAAATGGAGGATTTGCAAAGTTTTGAAAATTATATTGACATTGCACTGATAAAACTGCTGAAAAATGTTTGCAATATTGAAGTGGATGCAAAATGGAAATAGAATTTTGAAAGCTAGGTACAGAAATGCAAGAATTAAATGAATCTGTAAAAGCTGCAGAGGATGAAGAAAAGAAGCAAAATGAATGGTATAATCCCAAAATGACAACACTTCATGGATTTGCAGAGGAAGCCACAAAATGGAAAAAAAAATTGTGACTGAGGAGGAGGATGGCACTAATACATATGCTGATGAATGCAATGTTAGACCTCAGGACAGTGACTCCAATGTTAAGTGTTCTCTCACAAAAGGTCAGCAAAAAATGTCACAGTCCTCCAGATCTTCTATTGTCTCAGCAAAGCTAAAACTGGAAGGCCAAAAGGCAGAGTTGATGGCACAAGCTGCCAGACTTAAAAGAAAGCAGGAGCTTGAAAAAGAGGAAGCTCTTCTCAGAGCCAGAAAAGAGCAACTGGATTTAGAAACAGAGATTGCAGCAAACACTGCTAAGTTCAACACCATCAAGGAATATGAAGCCTCACACACTGGTGTGCCTCAGTTAATGAATATGATGAATGAATATCTGGAAAGTGGATTGGCTGAGAAGCCTTTTGATGATGATGTGAGACATGTATACACACAACACAGAGCTGGAAACCCCCTCTTAACGTGGACATTCAAAAACAAAGCTCAAGTCCTAAGTTGAATGAATATGCTGCTCAGAGAACAAGTACAGTATGTAAAAAGATAACAAAGTTCAATCCTAAAGCAGAGTTTAGCGGACAGCGAGCGATTCGACATCGTGGCAACGAAATTGTTGTTCTTCTACATTCCTCAACCCATTAACTTTACTCCCAACCTTTGTAGGGATTAAAGTTATTGCCCTGGAAGTCCAGTGGGGAGACTCTGGTTTTCCTCCCTACAACGGTTTAAGCGCCAAAGTGACACTTCAGGGTGGTAAAACTCGGACAGAGAGATGGTCTAATATGATAACAGGAGAGAACTCAGGATGTAGGACCACTTAACGACCCAGAGGTCAGAGCCCAGATGGTGCAAGGATCCACGGCTGTGAACTGTGTTGTTCGTTTTGTCTTACTGTCCGACTGGAAATGCACCTGGAAGACTGAACAAACCTTAAAACTCTAAGGAGGCAACATAAAGTGGACCAGGACAATATTAAACAAGAGACTGATATTGTCTATATTCCCTGTCTCCTCTCTACACGGTTGAAGAAACACAGGAGAGACAAACTATCCTTCCCCCTTTCTGTCTCTGTCCCCTTTCTTTCTCTTTATCAGTGAAGAAAACAGGCCTTGGTCGTAAATCTTGCATTTCCTGAGCGAAACGATCCCACTGCCTCTGCATTTAACCAAAATCCAAATCAACATTAAATAATGTTTGAAGTCAGTAACCAACATAATCTTAATGTACAGACATTTTCATGAACAAGGGTACAAGTTCCACGATCCTGGGATTAGGATAACCATAATTAGGAATTATTGGTCCATATTGCATGTCATTGCCAATTAGATTCATGCATTATTACTGATATTAGGAATTAGGCTTTATAAGTTAGTAATTAAATCCGTCATAGGAAATTAACAAATACTGTTATATTATTTTCATGTATGTATGTAAACCTCCTTATCCAGAATTATTGTGAAAATAATATTAACCATTTAACTCAATGGGTACGGATTTGTGATTCTTCTGCGCGTTTATCCAACTGACGAACCGTTTCTCTTTCCTTTCTTTTGTTAGATTTTTATATCGTTAAACTTTGCGTTTTTGCTACGTCGTGTGTTATTCCATTTTGAACCACAAAGTCTCCTTCATGGCTGAACATTGTCAAGAGCAGCCAAGTTACGTTTGCTGGACCAACTACCGCCGAAAGGATAAAGAACCACCGCCGTCCAGAAAGCCGCATCAGTTCGCTTGGAACGACTCCCCGAAAGCCATCACCACGAGTCGGCCCGGTCACAGCGATCCATAAGACCACGGCTTTCAATCGGCTTTCAATTCTCACAAAGTTTCCCTATAATTTAAAAGAAAAATGGAGGGTTAAGGCCTGTGACTTACAAGACCGGAAAGGTAGAAGAGCCAAGTTTGCAAATCTGGTGCAATTTGTGGATAATCAGTCTCGAATCTCGTCACACCCAGTGGAAACTTAAAAGCCACCACCTTCAGCTCTGAGAGGAAGCTCTATGCAACAACTGGACCTGCTCCAGTCTAGACAGAGAGACGAGGAGCAAGAGAGGTGTTGTCACCAGTGTGCCACCAGTAATAAATGCAATGTGCAAAGGCAGTCCTGTCCCTATTTCATCCTCTAAAATACCTTTCAAGCATTGCTTATTTTGCAATGGGGCTCGTAGTCTTGATTCTTGCTCCCAAGTTAACAAAAAATCACACCAAGACAAGCTGGAGTTCCTCAAAAGGAAAGTCTGCTTTGGGTGTCTAGAAGCAGGGCACATGAGCAAGGGATGTAAACAGGAAAGCATTCCCACTCAAAAGGACGTGGAACAATGGCCAAATTTAAGAGAGGTTAAACTCCCTCAGATTGACGCTGATATTGGCTTGTTGTTGTTGGCAGCAACATACCAAAGGCCTTGGAACCACATATGGCCATAAGCAGTCAGAGCAGTGGACCTTGCACTATTAAAACTGCCTTGGGATGGACTGTAAATGGACCTTTTAGGAAGACCAGTGTCTCTAAAGTTGGAAGACCCAGTGTTATGGCCTATAGGATTTCTGTTGTTAAGAGTTTATGCAACAGCAAATCAAACATGACTTCCCAGAGCGTCAGCATAAGGAGCACCTGGAGATGTCACAAGAGGATCACATGTTTATGGAAAGTGTCTCCAAGTCTGTCAATTTTGTAGATCGGCATTATAGTACTGGATTGCTATTGAGGAATGGAGGCATTGAATTTCCCAACAATCGTTGTGTTGCTGAACAAAGAGCCATAAACTTAAATTTGCAGTGTGTAGAATTTAGCGGCCACTAGCAGTGAGGTTGCAGATTGCAACCAATTGAATTCCCCTCCATGTAGAAGAAGCTAAGGTGGCCGCGAAAAACACGAAAGTTTTCAAAACAACAAATTCCGTGAGGAATACATGATGTTCATCGCCAACATTTTGGACAAAGGCTTTACTGTTCAAGTGTCATCTGAAGAAAAAGCTAAGGCAAGCCAGAGCAAGAGAACTTGGTATATATCACACCATGGGGTGTACCACCCTAAGAAGCACAAGCTGAGGGTATTTGATTATGGTGCTACCTACCAATGTTCGTGTCTCAATGCCCAACTTCTCCAAGGTCCAGACTTGACCAATAGTCTCATTGGCATTCTTACAAAATTATGCCAGAAACCTGTTGCCTTTATGGCTGATATTGAAGCAATGTTTCATCAGGTCAGTGTACCATAGGACGACTCTGAACTCCTGCAGTTTCTATGGTGGCCTGGCGGAGATGTTGAAGAGGAACTGGAGGAGTACAAGATGGTCGTGCACATATTTGGAGCTACATCCTCTCCAAGTTGTGCTAATTTTGCTCTTCAGCAGCTCTTAAACGGTGGCAAATTCAACGCAGAAACCATCACAACAGTGCTCAGAAACTTTTACGTGGACGATTGCCTTAAATCAGAATGTGGAGATGAAGCCCTGACACTTGCTAAGGACTGTATCATTTTATGTGCTAAAGGAGCTCAACAAGTGTAACAGCAATAGCAGAGCTTTAATACTCTCAATACCGGAGGAGGATCGAGCAAAGGAGGTCAAGGATCTGGATTATGACCAGGACACCTTGCCTGTCGAGAGAGCACTAGGTGTGCAATGGTACGCTGAGACAAAATCCAGCTCCAAGACAAACCACTCACTCAGAGTGGGATTCTATCAATGGTGAGTTCCATTTACGATCCACTGGGTATGTCGGCACCTGTCATCCTCCCTGCTAAACAGATCTTGGAGGAGCTATGCGGGTTGAAGCTTGGATGGGACGAGAAGATTCCTCAAAAAGTGTCTCAAACAAAAATGGTCAAGCTGCTCTTAACCAGGTTGACCATTTTTGTTTGAGATACTTGTGCCTGTTGGCAGATTATAAGGTTAGAAGATGCCTTAAATCTGACTGTTTTGGACACCCAGTCTCATCACAGTAGGGCTGGACGATATGGCCAAAAATGTTATCACAATATGTTTTTTTATATTGATCGATGTTGTCACGATTATCACAATACATATTTATTAATAATAATAAAAATGCTCAATTTACAGTTTTAAGAGTATTCTCTTTAGGACAGAACCCTAAAGAAACCAGAAGGTAAATTATGGTTTATAATTTTATAAAAATTTATTATCAGAACGAATAGAGGACAAACTTTCAACAGAACCAACATGGCTTTACAATAAACACTGAATAGATAAAATAAAAGAAGAAATATGTAAACAACTGCTGTGATTCCCATCACGTCAAATGCCTTGTTTCAAATGTCTCTCAAACATTTTAGAGATAGTATACTGAATATTGATTAAATAAAATAATGAATATGTAAACCAGTAGCGTACTGTAGGCAGAAATCACAGTGTGGGTTGCATCAGGCACTGAGAAAATTAAAGGTGGGCGGCTGGAGCACGGAGTGTTCTGAATGCTAAGCTAAGCTACCTCTGTTAGCCTGAGCTACCTCTGTTAGCCGCGGACCCGGGGTTCGGTCCTGTACCCGGGGTCCGAGACTAACAGAGGTAGCTTAGCTTAGCATCCAGACACTCCGTACTCCAGCCGCGGAGGAGCGGAGAAGCAGGTGACCTGACGTGGAAAAAGCAGCTCGCCTCAAACAAGCCTGGTGCCCAGCGTCCTACCTCCGCTCTCTCACATGTTTCTCTGCTGTACTATTGGCTGCTTGTGTCACATGTTTGTTTCTCTGCTGTACGATTGGCTGTTCATGTAGTGTTTTTGTTGACTCTGTATCAAAAATAAATCCTCAATCAATTTATCATCGTTATCGTGGAAGATTTTATTGTGATAATTATCCAGATCGTTTTATCGCCCATCCCTACATCACAGCTTCATCATTTTTCTGATCCGAGTGAGAGTGGCTATGGCACTGTCTCCTACTTGCGAATGATGAACAAATACCATCAAGTTCACTGTGCTTTCCTGGGCAAAGCTAGAGTTATTCCTCTCAAGCCTCTTACCATCCCAATAATGGATGGATCAAATGATGCGAGAGGAGATCAAGCTCCCTCTCAAACCATCAGTTTTTTGGACCGACAGCACATCGGTGCTTTAAATACATAAAGAATGAAACTTCCACATTTCACACCTTTGTTTCCAACAGAGTTGCAACTATTCAAGCTGCTTCACAAGTTTCTCAATGGAGCTACGTAAACGGCTGCTTGAATCCTGCTGATTGTGCATCAAGAGGTGTTTCAGTTCATAACTTCTTAAGATCTACAACCTGAATTTCAGGCCGAGAATTCCTCCAGCATCATGAGTGGCCAGATTTGACTCTCACTGTTGAGGATCCTGAGGTAAAAATGCTTACAGTAAATGTTACCGCTGTGGAAGGAAACAACGATACCATCAACAGGATTATCTCGCAGTATTCTCAGTGGCACCTTCTTAAAAAGGCTGTGGCCTGGATACTCTACATTAAAGCAGCACTTAAAAAGACAATCGCAAAGAAAAAGGGTCTACTTGGAAATAAATAGGAGGACAAATGTAACACACAATCCCTCTCTGTTGAAAACCTGCAAGAGACTGAAGTTGCAATCCTTCAGTTTTGTCAGCAAAAACATTTTGCAGATGAGATGACTGCTTTAAGCAAAGGCAACACGGTGAAAAGAAGCAGCCATCTTCCTAAACTCGCACCAATTCTCCAGTAACAAGAGTCATGGTAGATTGAACAAGTCTGCTATGCCATCAGAAGTCAACCCAAACACCCAGTTATCCTGCCAAAGAACCATCACGTGACACAACTCATTATCAGACACATTCATGAGGATCTTGGGCACAGTGGCATAAGTCACTCACTCACGTTTGAGACAGAAGTTTTGGATACCTGGAGATATCTCAGCCATCCGAGACGTTATCTCCAAATGTGTTACCTGCAGGAAGATAAGTGGTGTTAAAGGCGAGCAATTCATGGCTGACTTACCAAAGGAAAGAGTAACTCCTGATGAACCCCCCCCCTTCACTAACGCGGGTGTGGATTTCTTTGGTCCATTTGAGATTGAGAGTAGTAGGGCTACTGTTGAGCGATATGGAGTAGTCTTTAGATGTCTGAACATCAGAGCAGTTCACATAGAAGTTGCACTCTAAATACTGACTCATGCAGGTTCGTTGCAAGAAGAGGCCCAATCAAAGTCATGAGATCAGACAATGGAACCAACTTTGTCAATGCAGAGCCTGAACTGCGAGAAGCTACGAGAAACACCCAGATACAAACCACTTCACTCAGTAAAGGCATCTGTTGGCTGTTCAACACGCCTTCAGAATCACACCACGGAGGCATCTGGGAGAGATAAATTAGAACCATCAGACGGATTCGCAGTGCTCTCATGCACCAACAAACGCTATATGAGGAAGGACTCAGCCATCATAAATGACAGACCCATCATCAAAGCTTCCAACGACCCTCTGGACTCTCTGAACCCCTTACACTGAATCATCTCTTACTGCTTAAAAAAAGCCCTTCCACAAGGTGCTTTCAGTCCAGATGACTACTACAGCAAAAGGAGATGGCATCAAATTCAATACAGATTTATTCTGACAGAGAGAACTAAGGAATACTTACCTGAGCTACAAGAATGACAAAAGTGGACAAAAAAATCAAGGAACTTCGTCAAAACAGAAATTGTTCTAATCATTGACAATACTGCCCCAAGAAACTCTTGGATTGGGCCAATTCACCCTCTGCAGGCCCATCACCAAACATGCCGTTCTCCTGGAGGCTCCAGTGGGAGTCTGACCCCTCCACAAACACACACATACACATACACACATTTCCTCATGGACTGTTTTACAATCATTTTTGAACTTTTTACACACCCTGCTACACAACACACGTCCAAGGATCTATGGATTTTAATGCTTAATGGAATCTCGTTTTTGGAAATTGTGGAAAAAAAACTTTTGGCGGGTTCACTGCGTAGTCCGTCTTTGACGAACTGTCGGGAGATCAGTTTTGAAGCTAGCAGTTAGCTTCCACTACCCGTAGGTGGTTAGCATGTCATGCTAACTCGATGAAAACCGGTGTAATGTATCTGCGATGTTTTTTGAAAAAAGAAAATGGGCGTGACTATCTTCAAACGGGTCCCCCGACCTCTCACATTAAGATATATGGATGAAACTAGGCTCATTAGAACCGCCAGAGCGTCCGCTTCACAGCCGTAAACAGCTACACAGACTAAGTTAGCTTCAGGGTCCTAGAGGGTGCCGGTTCTGCATGCAGTTAAAATATGTTATCTTCGCCTTTTTTTCTTTTCCCTGTTTCTGTGCACTGTGGTACCTAAACAGTCATGGAATTGTAAAAATTGGGTATTGCTAGAAATATGAGACTCCTGTGAATCCAAAGAGCCCAATTGCATTCATGTGGGATGAAATATGGCCTCATAGTAACCATTTCAATCTGATGACAGCATTTTCTAAACTTGACCTTGCTGTAAAAAATGACCTATTGTGACCTCTAGGATAATCACAGCCTCATGAAAGTCTAGACCCAGAATCTAGACACCTAGACCATACCGAAAATGTATGGGATGTCCAGGTACATTGAAGATAAGCGTTTTTTCTGAGCCATTTTCTGAAAAAAGTGCCTGTCATCCAATCGTCTAAATTGTCAAATTCACACAAATCTCCAATTTTCAAAGATAATTGATGCTGCATCACAGAATTAAGTTTTCTAAAGTGTTTTTTAATGTCATGAGGTCTTCATGTGCCCTTTTGGGGGACCCTTTTGACCCTTTTTCCCCATTCCCGAGTGGTCAAAAATGGCTAGAAAGGGTACCAAAGCTGTATAATTAATGGTATCAACCCACAACTTGGTGCAGCAACTAATCAGACAAAATTGAGCATGGGAATGGCATCATTACGCATGAAGATAATGTTTAAAGCCCCTTTACACTCAAAATATATATAATCTTATCAGGCGCAATTAAAAATATAATGTTTATTACCTTTTAATTGATAGAAAAGATTGACATACAGTGTCAAGCTGCATCTCAAATGATTCCTTAGGGTCTCAGCTTTCTGAAGGTGTAAGGCACTTGTATGTGGCACCAACTGCTGACCCACACCACCCCTCAAACTCCCAACCCCTCCAACTCACTCAGAGCCCAAGAAATGGGCCAGAAGTTTAAGAGGTTAAGATGGATGGAGAGTTGGATGGAGAGATGGATGGTGAGTTGGATGGAGAGATGGATGGTGAGTTGGATGAAGAGTTGGATGGAGAGTTGGATGGAGAGTTGGATGGAGAGATGGATGGAGAGATGAATGGAGAGATGGATAGAGAGATGGACAGAGAGATGGATGGAGCAATGGATAGAGAGATGGATGGAGAGATGGATAGAGAGATGGATGGAGAGATGGATGGAGAGATGGATAGAGAGATGGATAAAGAGATGGATCGAGAGATGGATGGAGAGATGGATAGATGGATGGAGAGATGGATAGAGAGATGGATAAAGAGATGGATAAAGAGATGGATCGAGGGATGGATGGTGAGTGTGATGGAGAGATGGATGGTGAGTGTGATGGAGAGATGGATGGTGAGTTTGATGGAGAGATGAATGGAGCGATGAATAGAAAGGTGGATGGAGAGATGCATAGAGAGATGGATGGTGAGAGATGGATGGTGAGTGATGGAGAGATGGATAGAGAGATGGATGGTGAGTGATGAGAGATGGGTGGTGAGTTTGATGGAGAGTTGGATGGAGAGATGGATAGAGATGGATCGAGAGATGGATCGAGAGATGGATCGAGAGATGGATGGAGAGATGGATCGAGAGATGGATCGAGAGATGGATAGAAATGGATCGAGGGATGGATAAAGAGATGGATCGAGGGATGGATGGTGAGTGTGATGGAGACATGGATGGTGAGTGTGATGGAGAGATGGATGGTGAGTTTGATGGAGAGTTGGATGGATAGTTGGGTGGAGAGATGGATGGAGATGTTCTGTTGATCTCTACTGAACTTTGTTTTATTATTTTCTCATTTTATTATTTTTATTATTTTCTCATGCCCTCAGGACGGTTAATATGCCTGGTGCGTGAACGTGATAATGTTTGAAATTCAGATATCCGCAGACATTTACGTCCATAACAGACCAGCGAGAGCGGCTGATCTTACCCGGAATCCACTGCGGCTTCACGGACAGCGGCATCGCTTTTAAAATTTAGGGACCGTCTACAAAGTTACACTTTCCCAAGTGCAATAACTTTGTAACTACAATACCTTTTTAGCCAACAATCAAATTTAAAACGTTTAAATATGAAAGGCTTCATGTTACAGAGTTTGCTTTGAATCCAAGGGGTTCCCAAACTGGGGTCCACGCCCCCCTAGGAATTGCAGGGGGTCCGCAGCAAAATTACTATTTTATATCGAGATTTTAATGTTTTTATTTATTTTACACAAGGTGAGTTGGTGGTGATATTTGTCACTTTTTTACAGACAGACAGACAGCTACCTCTACACTCTGCAGTGATGTGCATCCTCTTCTGACACTCTCCGCAGCTCATCAGGAAGCGAGTCACTGCTTCTCTGGGCAGGAAGGCGTAGGTCTCTGCTATCTGAGGGCGAGAGAGGTAGGGTCAATATAGAGGGAGAGAGAGAGAGGGGAATGGCATTACAGAGAGAAAGAGAGAGTAGGGTGCAGTGGCCATGGTTCACCAAAAGAGGGCAGTGTCACCAACTGGACCGGCAGCAGACTGGAGGGAGTCTGGAACTGAAACGAATAGCCCTTTTCCATACACATGTGCTGGCTTGGTTTGGCTCGGTTTGACTTGGCGCGTCATTTCAAAACCGGACTGTCCGTCCTAAAACTGGACGGATGGCCACCCAATCGGAGCCCCGCGGACTGCGGGCTCCCGGGCTGCCGGAGCTCGCAGCTTGGGCATCCGGCTTTGTTTTAGAGGGATCGTGTGGTGTTTACACATACGTGAAATTATTTATGTATATTTATAGGAAAGGTATTTAATACATTTCAGAAAAACTGGATGATGACGCTGAATTGTCCCTGTGATGACAAAGCCCATCTGACGTCACGGCCCGATTCCGGCACGACTTGCTGACTTAACAACTGAAATTTGCAGATTCAGTAATAATAATAATAACAACTACTGTCTTTGAGGAGCACGAATCTAAAGACGGAGAACAGACGGACTGAGTTTTGTGGAACTACCGAAGTACCGAAGTACCGAAAAAGTGGAGAAAGCAGGACCAGCAGCCGGACATAAGAGTTTTTTTTCACAGTAATTAGATGTGCGGCCTCTACATTAATAAAGTAAACTAGATCGATTCACATCCTCTTTGCTCTCTTCTCTCCACAGGTTCCGTGATGTGCAATCCGTGCGTAAAAATATGCACCGGCTGATGCGCGCAGGAGGAGAGAGAGAGAGAGAGAGAGAGAGAGAGAGAGAGAGAGAGAGAGAGAGAGAGAGAGAGAGTATCCCATCCTCCGTTTTCGGGAGGATGGAGATAGAGTGGGGCTCTCATTTGGACCCCCCAATGTCTATACCATGGTTACGCCCTTGCACGCAGTTACCACCAGCTTTCTGCAGACGGTAATATTTTCACTCTAACTGCGTATGGCTATTAGCGGTGTTTGTGAATTGGACTTTTTCTTCCAATGAGGCTCATTTAGAGACTTTTTCTTAGTTAGAGAAAGTTGAAATGTTGTGTGGAAGTGATTCTGTCTGAAACCAATACCAAACCAAAAAGACACAAAGCTGCTTGACAGAAAGACGAAGCTTTAACCTGCAGTTCCTCTGACAGACACGAGATAGAGGAAGGGATACTGATACCACTTTCCCTTTACCTTCTCCCTTTGAACCAACTGCGAACTGGCGCTAGCACCAGCCCAGAACCAGAACTATAGGTTTGTGTTCGTGAAAAAGGGGTATGAGAGAGGAGGAAGAGAGAGAGTAAAGTGATGAAAGATAGAATGCTGACAGACAGAGGGATGTGGGAAATGTCCAACTGTGTTTTTTCACTGAAACTCAATCAAACGTTGCTGTGTTGTGATGCATTTCACATTAAATTTAGTTGATTGCATTGGACAAATTCTATCTACATGTAACAACCTGTACTTGTATTTTTGCTGCTGCAGAATTACAATATAATATACAATATAAAACTAATATAATATAATCTATATCTAATATGGAAAAATTGAATATGGTTAAATACAATATAATCTGGTCTAATTGAATATGGTTTAATATAATATAATCTGGAATAATTTAATATGGTTTAATCTAATCTAATTTAATATGGACTAATTGAATAGTCTCATATAATCAAATCTAGTTTCATTGAATATGGTCTAATATAATATAATGTGGACTAATTGAATATGATCAAATATAATATAATCTGGCAATACTATCTAATTTGTTCTAATTAGTATAATATAATATAATCTGGACCAATTGAATATGGTGTAATCTGGTCTAATATCATCTAATTTGTTCTAATTGAATATGGTTTAATATAATGTAATCTGGTTTAATCTAATATAATGTAATATGGACTAATTGAATGTGGTGTAATCTGGTGTAATCTGGGCAGCGCTCTTCTTCTGTGGTGGTACAGATCAGAACTCACGGCCTTGTAGGTCTTCTTCTGCCCAGCATGTTTGGGCATCTTCCCCGGGTCGGTGCTAATCTCCACGTGCATCGCGTAGATGATGTCGAAGAAATCCTCCACCACCGCCACGCGCTTCAGGAACAGGTCTCCACCCGAACCACCGTCCACACACTGTGGGATAGAGGAGGGAGAGAGAGAGGGAGACGGTTAATATTTGATGACAAACATTTTGAACAGGCTTTTAAAACCTCACAAAATTGACCGACACACTAAAACACACAGACACACACACATTCTCCCACGGCCTTATGGGAAAATTGGGAGATTCCTTGTACCTCCTTGTGTTCTAACCTGAATTTAAACATTGCAAATAATGCATCCTCCACTCAAACTGTCTACACAGTTGACAGTTTGAGTGGAGGATGCATCCCACGTCCCCCACGCGACAACCACTACAGTGGTCTTTAAGCTGCGGTTCCTCTAGATGGCCACTAGATGCTGCTGCAGAGAACCTCTCACTGAATGGGGAAGTCAATGGAAAAAGAAGCAACTTCTCTCGATCGAGTCGATAGATGTCTTTCAGGTCTCTGGATCTCAGTTTATTTCTTCTAACAGGCGTCTGGGATGTGATTTTGGAAATTATTATTCGATAGAGAAGATATTGCCTTGATTGACAGGTCTCTCTTTCACATGTCTCTCATCTTATGCAGATTTGTTCATTTATTTAGGCAATTTGGTCAATATAAAGCTGACCTTTCACCTCTAGCCAATTACGTTTGTCGATATAGAAAGAAGGCCTGTCCCCTCCCTCCTGGGTAGTTGCACAGTGTCCAGAATGAGCAACTCGGCGGAGAAAAAGAAAGATGATGTATCGTTAACCAGACGGCCACATACACCCATCCATAGTTTGGCGCGTTTTTTTTAATATTTAAGTTCCGACCCAACGCACACAACATGTGCAACACCACAAACTGTATTATCATCGCAATATTTGTTTTGTTTTTAATTCTATTTGATTTAAGTGAAATGTTAATTAAAGCAGCTGCACTTGTTACCTCCTGTTCCTGTTCACTTCTTACTTACATTACAAGTGCTGTGCAATTCATGATATAAAAATAATGAATAAATAAATATAATATAAGTATTTTATCTTCAGATTTTTTCCCCCTGTTCTTCTTTCTACACACACACATAGTGCAACACGGTGGGAACACAAGGAGGTATAAGGAGCCTCCCAATTTTCCCACAGGTGGTGTGTGTGTGTGTGTGTTGATGCACCACCTGTTTCCTACAGAGACGTTTAAAGGCCTCTAGAGATATCCATGCTCCCTTTATCTGTCACACAAATACACACACACACACATCTCCTACATATGTCAACATACACAAAAAACACACAGACAAACACACCTAACTAAACACACACACACACAAACACGCACAGTTATCTTCTCGCTGACCAACAGAAAGAGTAAATCCTCCTGCTACTATGGCAACCGATTGGAGGCAGACCTCGTGGGGCAGGTGTGTGTGTGTTACAGGTCACACGAAGACGAGCATGCAACAGTAAAATAAAAACATAAACGAAGCACTAACACTCTCTTTTTTACCCTCTCTCTCTACCCCCTCCCCCTCTCTCTCTTAGTGGGTTCACATATTACACACACACACAGGTTTGCACTTTGTGTGTGTGTGTGTGTGTGTCCTCATTATTTCTAAACAGAGCTCCCTCGGTGCCGTTTACCAGATATAGAGCATCTAATGAAGAGTCAATGAACTGAACACACACACATGTGAACCCACTATTAACCCCGATG
>OMKR01038086.1:22618-34152 GCA_900302355.1 Cyttopsis rosea | reverse complement strand
CCCCCACCACCGTCTGCTGCAGCTGGCTGGATTGACAGGTTTCAGAGGTGGTTGAGGGTAGGGCTTGATGGCTGGTTAGCTGGCTGGCTGGCAAGCTGGCATTGAAATAGCTTGCATCTGTCTGTCGTCTGCCCTTTTCATTACAACACACCACTGGCTCCAGGGTGATAGGGGAACAGAGGATGGGGGGGTGAATAAAACAAACCAAAAACGCTGCCTGCTTTGCGGTGGAGAAGCTGTAAAACAGTAAACAGGCAATGCAACCACGTTTTATAAAGATTCTGTTGTGGTTTTTTTTGGTTCTTGTTTCAGTCAAATGTGGGGTTGGGATTGTAAATAAATTAATGGAAGTGTATCGTTTGTGATAATGATTAGGAAGTAAGTTAAGCTTTAACACAGAATGATGTGTAATTCTAATGTCTTATGGTTGCCAATAGAGTTTCAAAGGGCTGACCAGAAATGGATGGAATACAGTGAGGTGACTTAAGTTAAAGCAGCTAGAGGGTTAATAATTTTATTTTATTATTATTTTTTTTTAATAATTCTATTGAGCCAACTTCATCACATGCTTCCTCACATCCATTTTGTTTAAAAAGCGAGCGGCAGAGGGCGCCGTGTAGCAGTCCATCCAGAGCTTTCTCCTCCACAGCTAATCCAGTATCAAGCTGCCTGACACTAACTACACTCTGATTACTAGTGTCATAACATTTAACATTATTACTTACAGCTGTATTTGTCACGCTCCTCAATGTGCCTTTTATTTAATTTATTTCATGTTCTGGCTTAGACACTCCATCAGCGGAATAAGCGGTCTTGACGCGATTGTGGCTGGTTAATGAGCTTCACCCCTAATCGCGATTGATTTCATTTACATGACATTTACCTCTCCATTCAATCACTGGCATTGCGTGGGCAGAGGCGGGGCTCTTATTGAACATATACTGGGATCATTATTTCCACAATAATTAGTTGACAGGGATTTAATATGTCATTTGTGTTGGCTGGCCCAATTCCGCCATTGTTCAGACAGACGTTCGTGGCTTCTTTGACAAAGGCGCCATCGATCAGACGGAAGGTACCGGCATTATGCATGCGACCCAATTGTTCAGGGCCGAGACCCAGTGTCCATCACTACTCCGCTCTTTCACTGGCCTGCAGTCCCAGCCTCATCGATTTCCCATTAAAGTGTCACTGTGGCGACCTCTTTAAGCACACCGCCGTGATGTACGGCTTCTTACTGCATGACATTAAAAAAAAAAAAAAAAAAAAGACACTCCACAACAGCTCTAGTAGAAAGCAAATTTGATAATTAAAGAGTGCTGCAGTACCATCTAGTGGAAGAAAATGGTAACTACCATTATCTAAATATACACCGATCAGTCACAACATTAAAACCACTGACAGGTGAAGTGAATAACATCAGTCATCTCGTTCCAATGGCACTTGTCAAGGGGTGGGATATATTGGGTAGCAAGAACAGTCAGTTATTGAAGTTGATGTAAGTGTAAGGATCTGAGTGACTTTGACAAGGGCCAAATTGTGATGGCGAGACGACTGGATCAGAGCATCTCCAAAACGGCAGGTCTTGTGGGGTGTTCCCGGTATGCAGTGGTTAGTACCTACCAAAAGTGGTCCAAGGAAGGACAACCGGTGAACCGGCGGCAGGGTCATGTGCACCGAAGGCTCAGGCGCATGGGGAGCGAAGGCTAGCCTGTCTGGTCCGATCCCACAGAAGAGCTACTGTAGCACAAATTGCTGAAAATTTTAATGCTGTCTATGACAGAAAGGTGTCAGAACACACAGTACATCGCAGCTCGCTGCGTATGGGGCTGCATAGCCGTAGACCGGTCATGCTGACCCCCTGTCCACCGCAGAAAGCGCCTACAATGGGCAAGGATGTTAAGGAAAACTAACCATCAACCCAAATCTTTATGCTCCAATCTTCAATGCTAATATGCAAAAGGTAGATATGAATTAAATATTTTAAAAAGAATAGATGAAAATTTAGCAGCTCAGTAACACCAAAGGTGACAAAAGCAGAACACTCAGTCACAACAACAAGGCTTTGTGCATGCAGTATACACTAGCAAGAAAGAGCATACTGTCTGTTGTTGAGTGACGAGTCGATTCTCTTTTGTTGCCTCGGGTTATGGTAAATATGTCATTTGTAGAATAGTATTTTTTCGTTTGTGTGTATTTGTTAATTGGAATTTGTTAATTGGCCTTCAACCAACTAGATGAATTTATGATGAAAACGACAATCTAGATGCAACAGTGTACACTTCCTGCATGCTTTTGACTAAAGAAAACAAACTATAGGTTTGACTGCACAATATCTTCGATAATAGTGGCCACACCTGGGTTTCCGTTATCCGGTAATTACCAGTTAACGGTTCCATCTGTTGAAATCCGACATATTTAAATCTTCTGCAGATTTGTTCACTTCCGCGTTCAGCAAGTAGCAACGGAAAGTCAATCAGTTTGGACGTTCTAAAGCTGACCTTTCACCTCTAAGCAATCACGTTTGTCAATATAGAAAGAAGCCCCGCCCCCCGCGAGCAGGTTGTGCTTGTAAACACAGTGACACATGGAGCATCGCAGCATCCAAAACTCGGAGGAGAAGCAGAAAGATGATGCATCGTTGACAACAAGGCCACATACATACAGGCCTAAATCTGAAGGAAAAAATAGCGTTAACTGACGGGACTTATTTTACTTTAGATATTCAATAAAAAAAAAGATTATAAATCTACATGCCTTTATGATGTCATTCTTTATATAGCCTGCCTATCAATTATCTTTAAGCTCAATAAACACAGGTAATATTTGACCGGAATTTCTCCCCTTTGGACGTTGAAATCTTTCAGGACGCGTTGACCGGCACCAATTTTTTCTAACAGAAACCCTGGGCCACACGTTTAATTGCTTATGTGGAACGCCATTCAGATCATCAATGTTGTGATTGCTAGCTTGTCAATTCCCATAACTGAATTCTACACATTACTGCAATGACATAACTCACAGGGGTTAGTAGAGTTGTATTTTTTGTTGTAAAGGTTTTTAAATCCTAAACACACTTATTTACAGAGGCTTTTGGATTATCACTGAGCTCTAATGTATTAGCTCTATTAATCAGACTGCTATTGTGGCTTGATTTTATTTCCCTCATTTTTTTGTTATTCCCTTTGTCCATTTTAGCCATTGACTTTCTCGTCATTTATAGCACTGGCACTTTCTTACCGCTTTCTCATGTGCTGTTTTTAGCTGTCACTGCTTTGACAATGTACAGTTAAGATTTATAATGTATAAAAATCATGTTTATCATCATTACAGAGCCAAGAAAAACAACTATCAAATGCAAGCACTGATGCTCAGTAAGGTCTGGCACAGAGACATCATTTACCTGGTCCTCTCTTGTCCCAGCCGCACACCATGGTTCCCATGCTGAGGCCCATGCCCTTGTACTGGTACACCATGTTGGCCAGCAGCTTGGAGGCTGCCGCGACAGAGATGCGCTCTTTGTTGCGAAGCTCGTAGATGCGACACTGGCGGGCCAGCAGACGTTCCCAGAAGCTACAATCTGCGGCTCCTCCAGCCATGGTTCCCAGCAGGTAGGGGTTGATCTCAATAACCTTCTTCACTGTCTGGGAGGCGATGTAGGAGCCTGCAGTCGCCCTGGAGTCCACAGCAACGATGACGCCATGCTGGAACTGGAAAGGGGAAGTGTGTGACGAGCAGTGGTGGAAACATGTAGGTGTAGAGGGACATACACGGAGTGTATCCTCCTGTCAGAGAGCATTTACACCACAATCATATGTCCCGTCCAAAATGTAAGGGACATTTTAAATCAATGCTAGAATGTTTATAAATAGAGTGTGGATTCGGTGCATTTCTATCCGTTGAGTTGGAGGGGAAATTAACTGTCGAGATATATTATTTTAATTCCAATGCCAATAACTGGCTGTGTGTGTTTACTACTTTTATTTGATGCCACTATTGTAGTGGCATCAAATGAATAATAAAAAAAAACGGTTATTTCAGTTATTTGCATGACAATTTCGTCAACAAACATGATCGATCGTGACAACACTACTGTCAAATACATAATTGAGTGACATCACGCTTAGGCCAAGCTGAATAGCATACGACTGGCTTGAGAGCAACAAACACAACAAATACGCTGGAAAAAGGTTGCTTGAGGTCAGCGTTCAAACCACGATAAACCATCCGTCATCCTCGCGGAGGCAGCAGCCCGCTGAGTGATCGTCAGCCACAGACGAAGATGCATCAACGGCGTGCGAGCGACGGTAAACAACACCCTCACATGAGGACACCGCCGCCTGACAACATGCTCGTTTACTTGGCTGATTCCGCTCCGACCAGGGCGTCGGGCTAGCTTACTTTGAACGCTAGCGTGGTGGTCCCGTGGAGAAACTCGATTTTCCTCTCGATTCCGTCGTCGTCCGTCGGTGCGGTTTTAACGGCAAAGCGGAGATGTTCTCCCGACGCATCTCCACACGCCGGGCCGGCGTCCTCCAGTCCGCCGCCGACGCCGAGGCCGAAGCCGAAATTGTTTTTATTAATATCGAATGAAAAATCCGCACAATCACTGTGCAACACGCTAGCGAGCGCCATCTTCGAAACTGACGAGTGACGGGCTTCCGCCGTTTAGCAAGAAAAGCCCGTTACGTCGCGTTAAAACTGCAGACAGCGCCATCTACAGTCCAGGGGGAGTAACGTAAAAAAAAATCTCCAACAATTGTACAGATTGCAGATGTGCATATTTGTACATAGATGCACGACTTCTTTTTTTTTTTTTATCAGAATGTGATTTTTTTTTGGTTTATTGTATATTGTAAAATGTTCTCTATTCTATTTTATTATTATTATTATTATTATTATTATTATTATTATTATTCATTTTAATATTATTATATTACTATTTGTTTTGATGAGTGCTGCTGTAACACTGCAATTTCCCTCCGGGAAAGAATAAAGTATCTATCTATCTATCTATCTATCTAGATCTATCTATCTAGAGCTATCTATCTATCAACCTATATCTATCTATCTATCTATCTATCTAGATCTATCTATCTATCTAGAGCTATCTATCTATCAACCTATATCTATCAATCTATCTATCTATCTAGATCTATCTATCTATCTATCTATCTAGATCTATCTATCTAGAGCTATCTATCTATCAATCTATATCTATCTATCTCTCATCTATCAACTATCTAGATGTCTGTCTGTCTATCTTTCTATCTAGATCTATCTATCTGTCTGTCTATATCTATCTAACTAGATCTATCTATCTAGATCTATCTATCTATCTAGAGCTATCTATCTATCTATCTATCTATCTATCTATCTAGATCTATCTATCTAGATCTATCAATCTAGATCTATCTATCTCTCATCTATCAACTATCTAGATCTATCTATCTATCTAGAGCTAACTATCTAGATCTATCCGATCTATCAATCTATCTACCTAGATCTATCTATTTATCTATTTATCTATTTATACACGCATGACACTTAAACAAGAAAGATAATTAAAATAAAAGTTTTCCAGAAACTAGATCATTTATCAAAGACTGAAATTAAGTTTACAGAAACTCAGTGGGTCGTTCTTTCTCTTTCCTCCACTATCTTCGCTATCCTCTGCTTTTCTCTATAATATTCCTCTTTAAGGTTCTCCCTTTCCTTGCGACTCCATCCTTGGTCTGTGATGCAGCAGAGGTCCACATAATTTCCCGAGTATGCGTCCCTGTGAGTAGCTCTGAAAACAGCCTCCCTGGCCAATGTGATGGCGTCCTCTTCACGCAGGGTCTGCTTTAACCCTCCATCCAGGACTCCATAGGCATAAGGAGAACCTGATCCCACAGAGAAGACCTCTCCCTGCAACCGAGTGCCATCACTGCACACATAGACAAGCTTGGGGCCAGTGTTAGGGGAGGTTGGAGGGTACGTGTCAGCAACTTCCTGGTCTCTCACGGCGGCAGGGAAGCTCCCGTCAGCTGTAGATGACAATTCCATCTTCTTCAGTGGCACCAGAGTTGTATCGCTGGATGAAATCATTGACCCCACAGTCCAGTTTCCACCAGTCTGTCCCACTTCCTTATCCCAGCCACACAATGTGAGGGCCACACACACGTCAGTCCCTTTAAAAGGATGCAGCATGAATGAAAGGAGCTTCGCAGAGCCACTTATGGACAAGCGACGCCTGTAGCGTAACTCATACAGACGGACCTCTCTTTCCAAAATCCGGGCCCACAGCACGCAGTCCGCAGCGCTGCCAGAAGAAGTGACCACTAGATGTGAGTGGACAGGGATGATCTTATGGACATCTGGGTCAGCGACAAGCCCCCCGGCGCTGGCACGTGTGTCTGCTGCGGCAATGACACCACCTTGGAAGATGAAACCCAATGTTGTGGTGCCGTGAGCCAGAGGAAAGGGTCTTTGAGCCGAGATCGAACAGATGGAAGGGGAGGAAATGGCTGAATCTGTGGACGAGGGTATGAAAAAGTTAAGAGGGACTCTGCCGTTTCTCTCAGATCTCAGAGAATTTTTCCATCCAAGGCTGTGCCGCTCTGTTATGAACGAGACTGAGGCAGTATCTTCCAAAGGTTTGCAGAAGGAAGCGGGATTGAGCCAGCTGTTGCCCTTGAAGCTACAAATGTCTTCTAAAGCCATGGGTGCGATTCCTCAGATCACAGCACTACGACTCTTTTCTATTTGGCAAGTACAAATAATTCTTCAAGCTTGAAGATTAAAGCGGACTTTGGGAGACTGCTTTAATGTTGTATGAGGGAAACCATACAGAGCCCTCTGACACCTCCAACTGTGAGCCTTTTATATCCCTCTAAAGCATCACAGCATGCATGCATACACACCCACCCCATGTGCAGTACAGTACAGCATACACACACACACACACACACACACACACACACACACACACACACACACACACACACTTGCGTAACAACGCGTATTTTGACTCAACATAAGCGATATATGATCCCTCCTATGAAAGTGATACTCATAGAAGCCACTCCACAAACTGATATTTGCTGAAGCAGCACCATCAAACAGAACCCCATCATATGTTGATAATAATTATATATATTTGAAAAAAATTTAAAAAAATAAAAAAGTTTTATCATTTAATTATATATTTTCATTCACTTTTTGGCATTTTGAGATAAATTAATTAATCTAATGAAGCCTAGTTCACTTACACAGCATTTCAAATGGGTTGTATACTTTGTAATGAAAAGATATTCTTCTCCGGGTTCGCTCTATTCAGCTGATCCCAGGTCCGTCTAAACGCTGATACTCGTCACAGAGCCAAGTATCGCGATACCTCGCGTACCGCGCAACTGAACGACGTGCGAAGCCATTTCGGCTCTAGACCCCGCGGCTACGCAATGGAGAAACGCGTCCAAAGAGCCAAGATGGCGGCCAGTTTCATCAAAACTAGAGAAGGGTTTCCCGGGCCGCCTACTTACTCGCTCTTGCTAAATCATGGCGTCCGCCAGCACCGGGAGCAGAGTGTCCTGCGGGAGAGATCTGAACTGTGTGCCCGAGGTAGCGAACACCTTGGCGGCGGTGGCCAAACTTGGGTAAGAGGAGTGATTTGCAGGTAACGGTTGTGTTTTGAACGTTGATCGAGGCGAGGGCCGCGCAGTTTGACGCCCGCGGGGTTAGCCGGCGCATCAACCAGCACGTGTAGTGTCACAATGCAGCCGGGGAGCGTTGGACCCGCTTCCATTTGACAGAACGGAGCCTGACAGTGACGTGCGATCCAATGGGACACGACTGACAGGTGGGTCTCTCTAATCCACCTCCGTCCACTCATGCGTTTTTCTGCCTCCTCCCTAGGTTCGACTTCCTGTGCATGCCCCTGTTCCACCCGAGGTTCAGGAGGGAGTTTGAGGCGGACCCCGCCAGAGCCCGACCCGGAGCCCAGACCCGCTCGGACCTGCTGCTCTGCGGGCGAGGTAACTCAAGTGACTTATTTTAATCATCATTCTAATGTTACTCTAGGACGATGAACCGATCTGCTGATTTCGATGTTGTTCGATGGCTTCGTTTGAACCCGGCTTCAGATCACGCTCAGAGCGGAAGCGCGTTGCGTTCAACAACAGAAAGACGCCCAAATTGTCTCGAATTGTCTCGTAATGACGCGGTGAGAGATCATTGTGTCGTAATTACGAGATCGAGGCAGATCTTGGAACAGAGGAGACGGATCTCGGAAGGCTGATCGCGACCCCGGAGTGTTTCGGAGACGCCGATCGGCGCTCCTCCCCTGTGGTCCGCACGCACCATCTAGGCGTTTTCATCAGGATGGGAACAACTATTTAATCGATTATTTATAAGTTGTTGTTGTTATTATTATTATAGCAGCAACAGCCTTGACAACGACACATTGATTGACACAGATGCAGACAAATCAGTGTTGAATTCAGATGCGTGGCGGTTGTTTATATTTTTAGGTTGGGTGATATTATTTATTAATTGTTGTTGTTATTATTATTATTATTATTATTATAGCAGCAACAGTCTTGACAATGTCACATTGATTGAGCAGACAAATCAGTGTTGAATTCAGGCACGTGGCCGTTGTTTATATTTTTAGGTTGGGTGATGGTGATGTTTACAGACAAACTAATCTCAGCTACAGCATAAGAAAGTGGGCAATGATGGCGCTATCGCATTTAATCTGCTTTTATTTCCTTCTTACTATAATATACCTTTTTTTATAGGTGCAGTGTGTAGAGTTTAGTGGCATTTTGCGGAACAGAGAATTTTGCAGAAATGGAATATAATATTCCTAACTATGTATTAACTAATGTATAATCCCATGAAAATAAGAAGCGTTGTGTTTTCGTTGCCTTAGAATGAGCCGTTTATATCTCCATGGGGGCTGTAGCCCCTTCCACGGACGCCGCCATGTTGCACCGCCATGTTTCTACAGTAGATCAGAAGGGACAAACCAAACACTGGCACTAGAGAGGGAATTTCGCGAGTTTCACGGCCACCGTAGCTTCTCCTCCACACGTTGGTTGCAATCTGCAACCTCACCACTAGATGTCGCTAAATTCTACACACTGCGCCTTTTAACCAAAGTAAGGTGTGATTTTGGTGTGTTGGAAGCTCAATCTAATTGCAGGTTATGTTTAGAATAACTGCCGGGTATTGTCTTACTTGACACGTCTGACACTTCATTAGTCTGGTATATATACAGTACATGTGTAATTAGATGTTTGTAGAATATTGTGTATATCTCCTGGAGATGGAGTGTGATGGGTGATGGCCACTAGTTTGAGCTTGTATTGTACTTTTTTTTTTGTACTTGCTTGTACAATAGCAAATAACTTTGAGTAACCGCCCTTCTGTTTCTCTATCCAAGGAAGGTTTCTATTTAGTTTTTTTTAATCCTTTGTAGTGCTATAAATAGACGCATCCGGTCCTGTGAATTGTTCGCCAGATGCTAGACCCTCCGTGTAACTTAATGTTATTGCAAGACAACTGAAGGGATCGGCACAATGAAATAGTCATGATTTAATTGTGTCTCATCTAGACTGGAATACTCTCATTGTCGGAAAGCTTTCCCAATGGATCGAAGCCGACTCCGAATCCGAGACGGAACGCAGGAATTCAGAAGCTGTAAGTTGTCAACTTGCCTCAGGCTTTTTGTTCATCACAGTTATTGATTTCTTCTCGTCACCATAGTGAAGATTGATTCGACCCATTTTTCTCCTCTGACTCCACTTTCCACCCTCTGTCTCTCTCTCTCTCTTCTAGGCTCTGGTGCAGGAGCTGAACTTCTCAGCCTACCTGGGTCTTCCTGCCTTCATGATCCCCCTGAAGGGTGCCCACTGTGCCAACCTTGCACGTCTGCTGCTCAATCACATCCAGACTGGACACCACACATCTAATGTAAATTATCATTGACCCACCCAAACCAATTTAATCGTCGCTGCAATTAGTAATACAATAGAAAATACATTTCTGTAATGTATGTCTGAGCAGTTCTGGATCCGCGTCCCGCTGATCACCCCGGACGACATGTGCGAGGAACTCATAGAGAATGAGCAAATGAGATGCACTGAAGATGACCCGAGTGTTGATGAAAAGACCTGGCTGTGGTCAGTTCAATGCCGGTGCTCTGCCTGCATTCTGGAATAGCGGTTCCTATTGATTTCCTTTGGGGAAAAACCTGGCTTATAGTCTTTTCTTGCTGGTTTCTGTTTAGGTGGCACTCGTTCAGGACTCTCTGCGACTACAGCAAGAGGATCTGTCTTGGTGAGGCAGAACATTGTGCAAATAACAACCTGGAGCAAAAGAGTCACATTTAAGTTGTAATCATTATGGTACTGAGGAAAAATGATTTTCTTTATATTCCCGAAGCTATTGAAGTCGGTGCAGACATGCCCTCTGATGCTGTGATCGACAAGTGGCTTGGGGAGCCGATCAAAGCTGCCATCCTGCCGACCAGCATCTTCCTCACCAATAAGAAGGGCTTCCCTGTCTTGTCCAAAGCCCACCAACGAATAATCTTCCGTCTTTTCAAGGTATGGATGGATGAAAGCAGGAAGAATGTATTGCATTCAACATTTTTTTATGAATCATAATGGACATGGTGTCTGCAGGTCCTTTAAATGACTTTTTTTTTTCAAAATGACCATCTGAAGTTCTGTGGGGGGGGGAAAGATAATGGTTAGATTTATTACAGTACCCAATTACCTTGCTATCTGACAGAAAGGAAACATCTAGTTGCCGTCTATTACCATATTTCTACCCTCTGCCCTGTATGATATATTGTACTTACCTGCAATCCTTAGTAGAATAAGAGAGATCTGTCCAAAATCAGTCTTGAACTTCGTTAAAATGTGTTTAAAAGTATTGAATTTATCTCTGATACCTGCATACACCGTGAAAGCACATTAATTTATTTTCTGCAATTGATTGACGACAGTTTGAACTGTTTGCTCTCCCAGCTGGAGGCCCAGTTCATTATTACCGGCGCCAGTCGCCACAGTGAGAAAGATTTCCGCTCCTACCTGCAATACCTGGAATACCTCAACCAAAACAGACCCGCACCGAACGCCTATGAGCTGTACGCCAAGGGCTATGAAGACTACCTGCAGTCTCCTCTCCAGGTGTGTGTATTAGAGGTTTTTTTGTTTCTTCATCTTGGTCGAGTGCTTTGAGGCATTTATTTATTTAATTTGTTTTTTATTCATGACTTCAATTTTCTTGTGTTTTCTTACTTAAGCCCCTCATGGACAACTTGGAGTCTCAGACGTATGAAGTGTTCGAAAAGGACCCTATAAAGTACTCACAGTACCAACAGGTAAACCCATCAGAAGCCCAAACCCAGGGCTAAAGTGAAACTAGTTTGAAAAGGTTGAGTGAGATGAATCGGTTTGACTCCTAAATGCCCCCCATTATTTGACACTTTTCAACTGCTTTGTCATTTGTGTTGTTTGACGGATTCCAATAATAGGGGGGGG